>VZRE01012366.1:397774-459106 GCA_013396775.1 Cephalopterus ornatus | reverse complement strand
GGCTCGCGGAGTCCTCCCGAGCCCCACGTTCCCGGCACGGACGGCCCCTGCGGACACCGGGAGGCCGCCGTGCATCCAACGCGCCTCGGAAGATTTCCTTCCTACCCCAAGTCCGCTTCTGTAAATTTAGGAGATCAAAGCTCTGCGGACACACAACTTGTGCTTGTCTTTTTTTTTTTTTTCCTCCTTCCTTCCTAATAAACAAGAGTNTCCTTCCTAATAAACAAGAGTGTTTTTGTTTCTCCCCCTCCTCCAGCCGTCCCTTCCCATTCTCCTTACCACTTGCCCTTTACGGCACAATCGTCTTTGTTGAGCTCAAGGACTTTATTGTCCATTCCAAGTTGTTTTATAATATTGCTAGTGTTTCCTTCAAAGAAAAAGCTGAGGGAATATGACATTTCCTCCGCTGTAGACCGTGCCGGGGCTGTGCCTGGTACCACTGCAGGCACAACAACAGCGGGATGCCAGCCTGGATCCTGAGAGCAGCTACTCTTAACATCACACACTCATCACCCTGCAACCGCCACAGAGAGAACACAAGACGCTCTCAAAAGTGAGTTGGTTTCAGTCCCATAAAGTCCAGCAAAGCTCATTTTCCTTTTTTTTTTTTTTCCCCTCCTTCTTCATTTTGAACTTCCGTAGCAAAAGTAGCATTTCCAAATATCATGTCTATTATCGTTCCAAAGGTCAGAAGTTTGTACTAGTTGTTTGGCAGAACACGTTATCCTTTTTCAACTTCGGTACGTAAAATATTATTTCCACTAGTGTGGGAATCGTCAGAGATTCCCTGCCAGGAAACCAAATGGAAAAGATGGAGATACAAAGTTCTCCTGAGTAACTGAGGAAAAGCAAGAAGAAAAGAACTGAAGCATGAGTCCTTCTTTATTACGATCCTTTTTTTTTATTATTTTTTCCTTCCTTTTCTTTTTTAACAAGAGATGTAACAGCAAATCAAGTGATTTTTCTTTGTCAGCTCGGTTTATATTTAAAGATAATGTAAAAGACTAGTCAATACTCCCCAGGTGGAGGTGGCTGAAAAAAAATGAACGAAAGACTAGGAAAACAGCCCACATTTTGCTGAACTCTGTGCTATCCCATTTCTAGTGGATCTGTAAAAATTTAAGCCCTATTCTTGGTTTTTAGAAGGGAACTCACTGCATCACCTGTTCCAGCTGCTTAGCATTCCTGCAGCGAACATAACACTGAGGTGGACACTCAATATGGGAATAAAGTTAGTAGCCTAAAAAGTCCTTTTACTTTTGCACACAAGTTCTCCTGTTTATGGTACAGCAGCCTACAGGCACGGAGCACTAAGGGAGCCAGAGGTATTCCATAGGAATCAAAGCTGCCGTTACAATTTAATTGCTTGGCAAAACTGACCTGTGAAACAAGACTTTCCTCACTCCAAAAATACCCGAATTTGGGTAGGTAATGGCTCTAATAGCTGCAATTATTCCAGGGGTTATTTTAGCTGTCGGGTTTATTTTCCCAAATATCTGGAGAACAATGGAAACGAGTGTCACGATCCCAAGTGCTTACCGGTGTTACAGCCAATGTCTCCCAGTGGTAAAGCCGAGGTAGTTAAACACAATTAAGAGGCTTTCACAAGTGAGTAATTTTGGGGCTGGGACTGAAGGATGTGGTGATTGTCCATGCAGAGGGGAAAATTTGCTTCCCTTTTGTCTGGATTGTCTCACTCTGCCCAAATAAAGCATCGTTATTTATGCCACAGTTCTTTTGTTGAAAACTAGCAGTAACTGTAGGCTTACATATAAGAATCAAAGGTGCTTTGCTATTAATACGGATGAGTTTCAGTCTCAGGAGATTAAATGTTTCTGCTTCAAACATCCGTGAATTTGGGAAGAGCAGCTGAGTTAGGGAGTACTTCTCCTCCTCCCAGCATGTTCCCTCAATTGTTCTGCTTCACTGACACTCCCGAAGATGCCTTTTAATCTCACGCCTTGTACCACCGTGTGCACATCCCAGATTCCTCGGGGTGAAACTCAACTTCCTCACCTCTCCCACCGGGAAAGATTCATAATCAACATGCACTGAAATATTTTTAACTTGTATTTTTATGATTCTATGTATTTCTTGTCCTGTGAGTTTTATTACAGCCTGGCAATTTCCTTCCTCTTGTTCTCCAATCCGGCTGTTAGGCTGTTGGTTTCTTAGCTTTGGAAGAAAAATTCCCTTTGGAGATTCATGCATTTCATTGGCAACAACTGCCAGCTAAGTATGTGGTTAACACACCGCAAGGAAGATACACAAATTAATTCTCTGCCTCACTAAAGGAAAACAAAATATCCTGGGATTCCCAAAGGGAAGAACCTCTTCAGACAGTTTTACCATATATGCTTATTCTGATGATGAACTTCCTGAGTAGAACATGTTTGTGATGGTTCAGTAAAAGTCTGTGCAATCGGGGAGGCAAAGGCATCGTTGGGAATTTTGTGGAAGTTCACCTTTTGCAGGAAAGTTACGTTTTTGCAAATGGCACAACACTGCTCGGGCAGCCGCATAAGAACATTGATCTCCTGGCCAAAACAGCATTTTGCAGCTTAAAATTTCCATTTCTGAAATTAAATATGAAATACCAAATTATCTTTGCAAAATCAAAACAAAAAACGAGGTGGTCGTTTTGTATTGAACTGCTAATTCTGCCCCTTCTGAGACAAAATTCTCCGCTGTGGATGTTCCCAGAGCTTCAGTGCAAAGGATAATGGTAAAAGATGGAAAAGAAGCATCAGAACTGTGAGATCTCTATCTTTCTGATGGATCATAATAACATTTTTAAAACTAAACCCACATCTTTGTTTTCTTGAACTAAAGACAAGCTCAGCTTTCTTTCCACCTACAGGTTTTTCCTGAAAGGTAAAAGCCATGTGGACATAAGCTCCTCGTGACAGTCAAACAATTACTTCCCAGCCTTTATCGACCAGACCGAAACAAACGGGGAGCCTGACACCTTTTAAATTGGGGATGCAGAACTTTGTTACATAAGTAGAGATACTTGTGTTTAACCTCCAGGGGAGACTTTCCTTGCTTTTCATGTTCCCTGTCACGCAGCTGATGGTCTCTAGTGTGCTGAGTGCTGGTGTGAATGGACTAGGAGTACAGTCAGCCTTAAGATTGAAAGGTTTTAAGATTATATTAACATGCAAAGAGAGGGAATGACAGGCCCCAGCTGCTCCCTGGAGCAGCCTGAGCCATAGCTCAGCTGGAGGGAGTAACCATTTCCCATGTCTTAGCTCCCACCTGAAACGGACATCTCTCAACTGAGGGCAGTTCATGGGATGTCCAGGGGAAAGGCTTCACGGAGGGCAGGCGCAAATTCTGAAAGAACAAATATTTTATGCTTGAGGGTGCACAGTGTGTTGGGAACGTCCCACCCTGACCATCGCGTCAGGTAATCCTCGGCCAGGCACACAGCGGATCGTTCCTGGAATCCCAGTTCCCAAGTCAGGGGCAGTCTGCAAAAGGAAGCAGTGAATTGGGTTATTTGCTATTCATTTACTAAGGTTTCTACGAATACAAAGACTGGCATTGATACGGACTCTCTGAGAGCTGCCAGTGAGGACAGTGAACGCTGTTTGTGTTGGAAGAGCACTGGCTGTCCCGTGACGCTGACATGTGTGTTCCATCGGCCTCATTTCTCTTCCTGGTCCAGATGGGAAAAGACAGGTACGAAGAAGGACGTTCCTATCCCTTGCCGCTGCTGAGTGACTTGAGAGGGTCTGTCCAGGGCCTGCCACCACCCTGCTGCTCTTACCCAGCCCTGACGAATGTGGGTGGGATGAGGAGAGAAAGGACTGCTGCCAAGTCGCTGGAGCATCCAACCTGCCCCAGGCATGGTGTAGCGTACAACAGTATCAACAGTGCCTGGTAAAACAGAGTAAGAACTGACAAAAACATTCAAAATTGTTATAAAATAACATCTAAAAACCAGCTGGTTTTTGCTCCAAGCCACGAATTCTTGCCCCAAACAGATACACACTCCGCAGAGGAGCAGCTCTGTCTGAAACAGGCTCTTTTATCAAATTTTTTGTCTGTCTGCTGCCGTTTTATTTTTACTACACACAACCTACAGATATTTGATTCCAGCCCCAGCACTTAGTTGGCAAAACCCAAAAGAGCATATGGACCTGTCTAGATATTGGAGGTATCCAGCAACAGTATACAGATGTCCATGCTCTAGCCTGAAACAAATTAAAGCTGGGGGCGGCGGGGGAAACCTGCCCTGACAGGAGGCAATCTGGAGTCTGGTGACTGCCCCATTTGCATGTTCTTTGTTCCTATAATCAGGTTACAGCTTCAGCTGAAAGATTTTCTTCATTTGCCGTTGGAAACCTCATGCCAAAAACCATTAGAAAGGGGAGGGTGGGGAAAAGAATGGGCTGGGCACAGATAAAGACGAAGACTTAAAAAAGAAATAATAAAAAGAAAGAACATTCTTGCCATGGAAAACTCCCCACCAGTAATCTGGCATCACTTACGAATTTAACATATCTAATTCCAAACATTTAATGTCTCTTTTGTTAATTTTTTGGGGGTCATTAAACGTTGTACTACTATAAGCTGCAAGAAGATTTCACAAACAGCAGGGATTTTGTGTCTGTGACCTGTTATAACCCAGAGAGAACATGCAATGAGATTTGTATTTTTCTACTGAGCAGCTATTTTCAAAGGCAAAAAGCCAAACACTTGCATAACTCAATGTGACCATTCTGTGCATCAGTGGCATTTGTCAGGGGACAACACTTTGGCCAACAACATTGAGCTAGTAAAAGAAGGGGACATGCCTACAGAGAACAGCCAGTTTAAATATGATAAAGATTAGAGTAAATAGGATTTTAGTCCTTCCCCTTTTTAAGTAAATGGAGTAATTCTCTGAGCATGTGGAAAAATAATAAACAACTTCTCCTCTGCCAAAGAACAGGCCAACGGTCTAGACTTTTTCTTAACTGGCAATCATCTAGATTAAGAAATTGGGAATAAAAGCCCGACACACGATTTTGCTTTTTATGCAATCAAACACAGGCTACTTATTTGTGAAATCCTACGAGAACTATTACAGCATCTGAACCAAGACCAGGGCTGGGGAACACTCGCATTTCTTACCGCTCTCTTGCTGCTGGTGTCAGGGCACTTTGCGACCATGAGCTTTGCTGTTGTAGCTGAGGCCAGAGCGACAGTTCAGCAGCATCACATCGGCTCTCCACTGTCTGCACACATTTAGTTCATTCGTAGGAAGATACAGGTCTGTGTGTTCGTGGTTTGTGTGTGTGTGTGAACTGTAATTTGATTACGAAGAAATGTTGCACAGTTTAGTAGCCTCAGTCCAGGCCTGGGAGCCAGGAATGCTCGGTGAACTCACCGCAAAGTTATGTAGGCCAAAATTCCCTGTATCATCCTCTGGTTTTAGTCACATTTTGATGCTGTCGGTCTGATTTTCCTGATGAAGAGAGGATAAAGAGCTCCTGCTGACATGAGTTAGCAAGCACTCAGCATCTCCACGCTGCTGAACTGGGTCCCTCGCCTTGAAGCGCTCGGTGGCAGAGGCGGCTGCTTTTATCAGCTGTCTTCGCAGGATGTCGTACATCCTTATTATTCCTTATGATCTCTTCTCTGGCTTTTAATGACCCTACAGAGCTAATGAGATGTTTAGTTCCCCCACCCAAGCACAACCATATGGAGGAGATGATATCAGGCAGCTCGCTGAAACCATTAAATCTCAGGCACATGGAATATCCAGAAAGTTCCTGTTTTCAGCATGTCAGTTTTAGCCTTCAAATGCAGAAGCGTATGGCCTGCTCACATGATGCCAGCAGCATAACAGAACAAACTGTCTTCTGCAGACAAAATCCTGACTATTTTTAGCTTTAAAAAGATCTGCAGATGACTCTTCTTCCACTCGATGTGGTTTTCCTCCCTTCCTTCTAGAGACCCTGCCCTCGGTAACGTCACGCAGTAATTCTGTGTCAGGGGATATTCATTCCCAGCAGCGTTCCAAAGACTGTGGTGGCCTCTTCCCACCACCCAGAAGCTCTCCTGCAGTGGACAGCTGAGATGCTCCTGCTGAGAGATCACCAGACTCCCTTTTCCCTTTGTGCATCAAAAGCTGAGACCTGAGGGAGGTGGCTGTGCTCCCTCAGCTGCAGGGCGGGCACACCAGTGTGGATCCAGAGGAGCGGCCTCGCTGGGCAGAGCAGGAGCCGAAGGTACAGCCCCAGCCAGAGCCAGCAGAGTTAGACTCCTCCTGGAAGACCTGCTCACTCTTCCACACACAAAACAGGCAGGGACCCTCACTGCAAGCCCCGTCATCCCACCCCGAGGGGCTGGGGTTTCGCCCAGGGGGGAGCCTGTGTCCAAGGACAGCAACCCCTGGAGCGCGTGTGGTCTGCGGGGGTACCTGCGGGGGCAGAGGGAGGTGGTGTTCCATCCTGTGCTTTTCCAGCAGATGCTTCTACTGGTTGTTTTTTCAAATGCTAAAAGCACAACCATTCCGGCATGAAAGGAAGCGTTGTGTGTGGAGCACAGGAAGAACTTCCTTTACTGTAACTTGTAGGGAGCAAAGGAAATAAAAGCAGAGCAGCACTTAGGTGAAGGTCAGATGATTGTATGAATCAGAGGGTGATGCAAGTTGTCGAGTGTGTGGCTCAGTGCTCCGCCCAATAAACCAGATGCCACCTAAGTACACAAATACCACTTACCTGGGTTGCTTACCCACATGGAAGTAATTCTCTTGCTCAGAGTGAAGGGACTGGTGGTTTTTTGGTTTCTTACTGTGATACTGTGAATTTAACAATCAGGAAAATATTTATTAGTTAGGACAGCAGTGCTGACATCGAGGCAGACGCAATTTCTTTAGATTTTTAGGCATTTCATTCCACCTAGGTGAAAGCTGAGACACAAGCATTCCCCAGTCCAGGACACTGAAGAGGTGACAAAGGCTGCTGTTGGGGTATTGGCAGAGCCGTGTCTGGAAACGTATTTGCAATTTCCATTAAAAAGGGGAACACGATGAAATTCCTGCAGTGACCTGCCTGGCCCGTAGGAAGCACAGTGACCCCCACAAACACCCTGTCTCTAGGAGGTGTTCCAGAAGTGATGCACTTTTAAAGAAGGTACTAAGAGAAATGGAAACAGTTTGTGAGTTTGCAGTTAAGGAGACCCTGAGGTAGCAGGAACCACCCGAGGTTTTTTTCTGTTGTCATCTAAAGAAGGATGTGCACACACGTGGTAAAGAATCTTCAATCAAAAACGGCAAGCAGAGTATTGCAGTAAGAAACTAAGAGAGCAGAGCTCAGCAGAAGCCTGGGATGGGATTTGCCAGTAAAGGATGGGAATCACCAGTAAAGGCATCTCCTGGGGTCTAGTGAGATTGTGAGAGGGGACAGGGGTCAGGGACACCCCAAACCTGAAGGTGCAGTGTCTGCTCACAGCCCACCAGCAACAGTGGTCTGGCAGATGAAGTGTAATAGAATCACAGAACCACAGGATGGGTTGGGTTGGAAGGGACCTTAAAGCTCATCTAGTCCCAGCCTGCAGGGACACCTTCCACTGTCCCAGGTTGCTCCAAGCCCCGTCCAACCTGGCCTTGGACACTCCCAGGGATGGGGCAGTCACAGCTTCTCTGGGCAGCCTGTGCCAGGGCCTCCCCACCCTCATTGTAGAAAACTTCTTCCTTATAGCTCACCTAAATTGACCTTCTTTTAGTTTAAAACCATTTAGTTTACACACTGCGGGCAGGGAGGGGGCTGAGGGTTCTGTTGGGGAAAGTGTTTGCTTTGCTGAGATATCGAGACCAACACCACCACATGCTCCAGCAGCGCTGCTCAGCTGCCTCCTGGGCCGACAGCCTGAGCAGGAAACAGCCGAATCACAAATTAATTAGAAACGCCTAATGAGCTCTCATGCTTTGCCTGTAAGTGATGAAGGCAGAGGACAGACACATTTCCTCCGGAGCTGCCTCTGCTGTACCCATCGAGGAAGAGCAGGAATTCACCCCGTGGTTCTGAGACTGGTGACGTGCACTGGACAAACCCCGCGTGGGCTCCGGCCGAGCCAGCGATCCCTTCACTGGAAGGACGAGCTGCCACAGGAGCCTGAGATCCAGCAGGGTCAGCAGCTTCCCAGCCAGCCAGCCTGGGAAAAAGCAGACGAGGATGCAACAGTTGTATTTAGGTTAAGGACTGTTTCCCCCTAAAAATGGGTGTCTGGATTCACAGCTGTGAAGAGCTGTGGTTGCCAGGAGGTCTCACAGGGGTTCTCACCAGCCCAGGACAGAGCCCTTGATTTTAATTCTAAATCAGTTCAAGCCTACAGTTCTTAAAAAACTGTATCTGTTTCCATGGGAAGATCCTGCTTTTTCACTAACCTATAATTTAAGAAATAGTTTGGAGATTTAAACTGTATTTTGAAAATAAATTCTCCTCCAGGCTGATGGCTTTTACAGCCTGACCAGCCTCAGAACAATGTCGTGTGAAATGACAGAGATCGAGACCTTTAGTTAAACTGTACAAGAAAAACAGCTTTGGAGAATAAAGTGCACCATCATTAATTATTGCAGCACAAGCAACACAGCTGTAATTTTCTCGTTTGCCCAGAATATCTCCCTCAAATTTTATCAGTCATATTGTTCATACGTGCAAACAGGAGCCCTTATTTTTTCATCTCTTCTGGTAGTGATCAAAATTAGACAAGATTTCTAGTTACAGCTGCTATTAATAAATTTACTCCTTGAAAATGTGGTAGATAATTTCTTAGGATTCAGTGCGCTCACTGAGCTATTGAAAACTATAATTGCTCATGGCTGTAATTTTGAAGTAATTACAGAAGAATTGCTGAATGTAGTTTTGCAAGCACATTGAAGTACTCCAAAGTGAAAAGCATCCCTGGCATGAAAATCAAGGGCACAGACCCTTTGTATACCCTCTGCCCTAAAGTTACTGTTTATTGACACCTTTGTAGCATAGGGACCTTTTGCAGTCCCTCCCCCAGAGCCCCCAGAGGAGGGTGTTTGCTCAGGAGAGGTCCCACCAGTGGCCCGGTGTCAGCGCCAGGAGTCAACCAAGGCACTTGCTGGGATCACCCTGCCCAGACTTGGGCTGTGCCTCCGGGTGCTCTCCCCACTGCGCTCTGTGCTGGCTCTGGGCTGTTTATAAACCACTTTTCTTCAGGTGACTTTAGTGGAAACATTCTAGAAAAATTTTCAATTAGCCAAGGAAACTAAAATAAAGAGCCCTTGGGAAGTAAGGGGCTCATTTCTCAAGGAAATGCTCTCACCCATCTGTCCTCAGCCTGGCTACAGGCACTTCCGTAAGAAACACCACTTTCATTTTCAATGCCACTTAAGGAAGACATTTGTTTTCTGTTCCCAGGCCTGGACAAACTGCACCTTCAGCTCTCCCACTCGGCCCCAGCGATGTGACACATTCGTGTGTCCCAGAGCTGCGCCTTCAGCCCATCCTGCTCGAGAAGGAAATGATGGTGAGAGCAGCGCTGGTCACAGCTGCTCCAGCACAGCAGAGCTACACGTGACCTGCACAGCTCCCTGTTCCTGCTTAGTGCTTTTCCTGGAGAAAAAAGCTGTTACTGTCCCAGCAGCGCCTCCAGAACTCACGCTGAGGAGTAAACGAGGAAGGCAAAGGCAGTTCCAATTAAACAGATACGCTGGTTACAGGGGTAGAAACTGAACACCGGGGGTAGCCAAAGGCAGCGTGGCCGGAGAGAGTTCCTCTCTCTCAGTGGTTTAGAAAGCACGGGATAGGTGAAATCTTCAAACCAAAAAATACCAGCATTCAACAGTGTCTTTATGGGCTCAAACCCAGCGGCCCAGGGATGGCCCTGACCGCTGGCACTGCAGCCCCACGGGGCTCCCCAGTGACCTACGTCAGAGGAAGTGGCTCCCTCTCATTCTCACAGGGTTCTGATTTTCTAATGGGAAAAGGATGAGCCAGAGCAGGACGTTTCCCTCCTGCCACCTCCCCTCCCAGATAATAAAGGCTGAAGATTTTTCTTGGTCTATAACTTCATGTCTGAGAAGCTCTATCTACAGAAGAACTGTTACCAAAGGAACCGGGTTGCAGGTGTCTAAGGAAGACAACAGCAAACAGGAAGCACAAAGGTGTTGGTGCAGCGAGAGGTGGATCGTCCCAGGACCCAGCACCAGCACTCGCACTGGGGGCTCCTCTCCGCGCCTGGGGCCTGGCCAGGGCTGGGGCACAGGCAGAGCAGCTGTGTCACAAGAAAAAGGCATCTGCTTATCTCCTGTGCTGCTTTGGAAATCCGGGGCCAGCCTACGGCCCAAACACTTCCTTTGGGATGTTGCAATAGGGAGCTGCTGGCTGGGCCGGGAGCCCCGTCAGTGCCACCCGGCAGCACAGCTCTGCCCGGGTCCCGTCCCTCGCCCTCGGTGCTGGTGGGCACCTGACGGCTTGGCTGGGCTGGGCTGTCCTGCAAGGTCCAGGACGGAGCTGTGGGCAGACCTGCCCTTGAAACAACAGCAGGTGTTTGCAGCACCCGATCCCGGTGGGGAGCAGCCACGTGGCCGGGCTCACCCCGCAAACCACCGGGCTGGGTGCTCAGCACCGTGCCCGCCCCAGCCCAGATCGCCGTGATCCCGTGGGTGCCAATGGGCTGGATCAGCTGCCCTGCCCACAGAGCTACCGGCCACCGAGGGCATTGCTCAACCCACAGAGCTTTGAGCAACAGGTACCGGGCAGGGGAAGCGCCCAGGGCTGGCGTTCAGCCAACGGGCACCAACGTCACGGCCAGGAAAGGGCTGTGTCACCGTCGTGTCCTCTGAGCTCACGGCACGAGGTGCTGCCAGGTGCCTCCCCAAAACCACTGCTGATGTGCTCCAGGTGCCTCCCCAAAACCACTGCTGATGTGCTTCCAGGTGCCTCCTCAAAACCACTGCTGATGTTCTCCAGGCAGCCTTTCCTCAGCAGTGACATCCCAAACCACAGGACCAGCTGTCACCTGCCTGCCTTCTGCATCTTCCCCTTCTGTGCCATAAGCACCAGTGAGAGCCCTCCGTGCCCACGTGCAGCTGGTTCTCGGGAGTGCAGCTGAAGGCAGGAGCTCGGGCAGTGATCCCCACCCTGGGAGCAGATGTCTTCAGCTCCAGCTGGGAACAAACAGCTGGAACACACAGAGGTTTAGAAATCAAATTCTGCCGCTGTACAAATATTTTTGGTAATGAAAATAAACAGAGATATGGGAGTAACATGCTGCCTCCTGCTACTACACTTCTGGGAGGAGATGAGCTGCCAGAGAGCAGAGAGCCTGAGCAAGAGCAAGCGGGTGGCAGGGGGGTGGTGGCTCACATGGGGCCGTTCCTTCCCAGAGGCCACACAACAGGCCCAGCCCTCAGGATGGCCACAGGCATTGCTGAGGCAGGAAACGCTGCCCAGCAGTGGTCCTATGGGGGAAGGAGAGCCCCAGCACCCCTCCAGCACACAACTCCTCATGCCAGCTCCTCAGCCGGGTTCCCGGGGGGAATCCAGAGCTCCATGGGATGCTCCGTGTTGGCATTTTCTGTACCAGTTGGGGCAGGACCTCTCCCCTCTGTACCTCGGTGCTGAGCTGCCCTGCAGTGTCTGTTCCCACTGACCCCCAGCACGAGCAGAATGAACACCCCTTTAGGGAGCCCCCAGGCACACCGGGCACAGCCGATTTACCTTCCAGCTCCTCTGCCAGCGGGCTCCCAGAGCAAAGCCTCTGCTGCTGGGGAATCAGATCCTGCTCCAGAAGCCTGGACAGATCCCTCAGGATTTGAACTTGTGGTTCTTCGACTGTCAAAGCGGAAAAGCGCTGATTCCAGTAAAGCAGCATCCCCAGCCAACACAGCAACACTTTCCAAAACCCCAAGCACTGGTGTATTTAGATTTGCCTGTAGCAACAGCGAGGATGATGTTTTTGTGCAGAGGGAAGGCAGGAAGGCTGCAGGGGCGGCGTGAGGAGCCTGTAACTGCTCCTGCACCATGAAATAAATGAGGGCACGGCTGGAACAGAATGTGAACGCTGCAGCACATAAACACAGACGTTCCTTGCAGCACAGACACTCAGAAGACACGTGTAGCTCCAGGCCCTCTGCTCATTTGTACCTCCCGCTACAAGGCCAATATTTTTTAACGATAAATGTTTAAGAGAGAAGAAAGCAACAGCAGCTCAGCAGAGAGCTGTTAGGAGCTCTTTGCTTTTGTGCAGCCAACACATGGAGCTGCTTCCCACCCCTGGATCCAGAAATCATCCTGTGGTTACTCTGCACTGAGCCACTCAGAAAGGAATCATCCCCTCTTCTGCAGACCCCCGGGAATCATGCAAGGGATGAGAGACACTGTGGTACTCAGGTGCCTGAGGCTCCCTTCCTGCCTTTGCCTCAGCAAAGTAAATTAGCTTTCCCCTTTGTTTCAGGAAAATGAAGGAAATTACAGAAAAGAAGTAATAATACATTAAAAATACTGGCTAGCAAGTGCTATGTCCCAGTTTAGCTGGAGAGTTGAAAAGGAAATCAATTCTGGGCATTAACATCAGCGTTTTCTGGATGCTGCAGTGATTATACTGCTGAATGTAGTGCTCGCATCATTGCTGCCAAACACCCCCACAGACACATGACTCCAGCTACCCTCGCCACCCCTGTCAGGAGGACACCTCATGACCATCTACTCCGGTAACACCAAATTCTCTGCCCTGTCAGGTGCACTCGGCCCGAGGAGCCCTGCAGGAGTTCTGGCAGTGCTCAGGGCACATCCCCAGCCTCCCATGGCAGAGCCTCACCTGCTCCCAGCTGAGCATCTCCTGCTGCAGGTTCTGCTGGAGCTGCCCTCTCCTCACCTCCAGCGCTGCTGTGGGACCACAGGCTCTGCCTGCTGAATCCATCACGGCACAGGAACACCAGGCCAGCAATGAACCCCTGTGTTATCAATATTAAAAGGCACTGGTTCTGTGTTAACTACATCCATATTGACTCACTGAGCCCTTTGATGCAGTGCTGCTTGGGATGGGAGCGGAGAACGGGCTGAGCAATTCATCCCTGCTCGTGGGGCAGCTCGTGGTGGTGTGACAGGACAGCACTCGGAGCTGGCTGCTGGGGCTTTCATTCCTCCGAGAGATGAAACCAAACGCTCGGCTCCCAGGCATCCTTTTACAGGACAGGGCTTGGCAGGTGCCAGTGGAAATCCTAGAAGGCTCCTGTGCCATCCGGCTGTGCTGCACGTGGCACCTCCTGCCCACAGCTGGTCACTGCGGGACGGGGCTCGGGGACACTGCCCCGTGCCAGCCCCGTGCCAGCCCTGCCCCTCGGGGTGGTGGGGGCACCTGGGGAAGGAACCTGCCGGGGAAGGAAACCCTGAGAACATTTATCACAAATGCAAGATGCAGCTGCTTCAGGCAAAGATTTTCATCTCCTGCTTGTTCTTTTTCCCCTGTTTGGGAGCACCTGATTTAACTGAGATGCTCTAAAGCCTCATTTCTGTGCTCTGCTACGTCTTCCGAAGTTAATTCTTTTTCCTGTTGTATGATTCTCACTTCACTTTTCTTGGCAGCACTGTTATATCACAATTTGAATAAAACCTTACAGAGACTCCTCAGTAACCTTCCTTCCTGTGCAGTGACCCAGAGAGACAGAAAAGGGATCGTACCCAGGCAGATGGGCACCAACACAATGCCTCGTAGGAAAGGAACTGCAAAGACTCCTGTGACAAAGTGCTTTGCAGGTCCCTTCAGCCACGAATGCACACAGCAGTGCACAGACCAGCCCTTCCCGTGTCTCTTCTCAAGCAAAGCCAGGCACTGGTACAGAGGGTCAGGGCCTCCCTCCTGTCTATCGCTTTTGGGGGACCAACGACATTCACAACTGAAGGGACAGCAAGTTCAAGCACAAAATTCCTACTTGAAACTATTAATTCCTTAAGAACCTCCAAATTAAATGGCTGCAGCAACGCTAAGCACCAGGAAGCACGGCCCAAAATGGACAGGGGAGAGGAAACAGCGTCGAGCAGGAGATGGTTCTGGTTCACACACTCACCCAGGCTCTCACACCACATGCATAAAAAAGGGACACAAAAGGTACCAGAAGTAAACTGACATACTGTATTTATTGCACAAATTTCCCCTAAAATTGGGAATGGTTATTATAATACAAGTGCACATCTTGGGAAATATATACAAAAACAGAAGAGATAACAAGTATGTACATTTTACCCAGCATTTTACAAGTACCACCATCTAAATAATTTAGAGAAAGCAAAAAATTGTCATAAAACATCTCTAAGAACTAATAGGGAAAACATATGCAAGGTGTAAAATCTGTTCTTTTCAACAGTTTTTGTTCTTAGCAGCCCAGTGTTTGCCAATTGCAACAAAACCAAATTCACTAATTTGTGTTTCTAGTACACTTAGTTTTCAGCCAGAAAATTAAGACATGTTAATAATGGAGATTGGGAATAGTGGAAAAAAGAAATCAAACATTAGTTTTCTATTCACATAAAACAATCGCAATATATTTTAAAAGGTCGATGCTACAGCCTGTAAAAATCCCTTTTTGTGTTACTTAACAAACAGACATACGTACCACATTGTTCATGTACCCAAAGAAATTAACTCACAGGAAAACTGCCCATGCCACGAGGGGTTTGGTTGTGTTTTGCCCACAATGCTGCTGAGAGGTGCCGAGGGCAGGGACACGGCGGGAGGATGCTGAGGAAGCTGCATCCGAGGCCACTCCGCCTGGGAGTGCCTGAGCTCATAATTAACACCACTAACGAGCAGCAGTGGGCACAGGACAGCGCAGAAGGTGCCGCCCAACAGCCACCTCCTTCTCCTCTCACATTAACACCAATTTCAAGTCGTGCAAGGGCCTTTCTGGAGAGTCAAACCCGTCTCACAGCAACCCACCGATTCGCCCAGCACTGGCTCAGAGCAGGGTGCAGGTCTCCTGTCAGGGTCCCTGCAAGTCCTGGGGGTGCCAGGGTTAGGGGGCAGCTGCCCAGCTCTCTGGGCACCGCTCCAGACAAACCCACCCAAGGAGGGCATGCGCCCTCAGCCCCCCTGACCGCCAGCCCTGGCAGTCTGGGCACAGCCCAGGACGGTAACTCCTGCCCACAGCGCGCACCCAGCCCAGAGCTCCACAGCCCACGGCAGCTCAGCCCTACAGCTCATGTTTACACACGGGCTCGTTCCCAAAACCAGCTGTAATACAACTGTGTGGCGAGGAAAGGACATCTGAAAACCAGGGGAGAAACAAACCCTTGGATCACACATCAAGCACGAGTTTGTCCCCTGCAGCAGTCAGAGCCAGATTTCGTGCTCACGGGTTCCCAGTGACGCTCCTGGGTTAATGTCGGGGTCACGTCCTGGACAGGACTCGGTCCCGCTTGGAAGGGGGGGACTCTGCCGGGTCATTCCCTGGAACAGAGCTTTAAGGGACAGATTTTAAGTAGCACTGAAGAACCACCCTGGGTGAATCCCGGCCCCAGGGAAGGCAGGGAGGAGAGTTCTGTCGCTGACAGTGGTGGGGCAGGGATCTCCCCTGTTGTTTTCCAAGTTTACCAAATGGTTAAAATAGATTTGTATTTGAAGTAACTCTGCAAACAACAATAGCAGGCGTGTTGCACTATGGAAGGGATGATCCAGAAGGATGCATTTATAGAATTTCTTACAGAGTTTAGCCACCAAGTGAATACGTGTCTCCTACTTGTGAGGATAATCCATGAAACTCAATATACTGAACGTAATCAATGAAAACAGAAGCTAAAAATCAGCAACATTAATTGGCTGCCAGGACAAATATGTAAAGCAAAGCCTAGAATGAAGTGTCCAGTTAAACTGAGGTAGTAGAGCCTTTGAAAACATAATCCACCTCCCACTGTCTATTTACATGACTTACACCAGGTTGGGTCCATCAGCTACTCGTACAACTCTTGTATATACAATGACAAACCAGTGATGGCTGAGTAAAAGAGAAATGCTGAGAATAAAATAAACAACATTTCCTGCTGGTAATTACACGAGTGAGTAGAAAAGGGATTAGAGTCATCTGCAGGGTATATTTGTCAAAAAATAATTTGGATATTACTACACTATGGTGTAATCAATGTTCATTTTTTTTTTTGTAGGATGGTTTTAAAAAATATATCAATTAGTTACCTGAGCAATTAAGGGTAATAGTCTACTCATTTTGTCCCCAGTGCTTTGGTACAATTATTTCTAGTTCATTATTTCAGTAGCTGGCTGACTGACTGCTGTAAAAAGAATACGGTGTTGCAAGAACATTACAGATCATAAAAAAGTTAGAGGTAATTGTCATGTCATTCTGGGGACTCCGTGGGGAAATTTCAGCCAACGTTCTCTTTAGATTATTTTTGTTTTTAACATTTTGATTATGTTGTGGAAGAAAAGTATCACTTAGTATAAAGCAACATTTAAACATTATAAACAGTTAATACTGGTTACAGCATCCAGCCAAGAAAGAATCTCCATCGCTAGTTTGTCTGTTGGCCTCTTCCTCCCTCCTCCCTGTCCCCCTCTGTCCCCTGCTTTTCCCTCTTCCCAGGAGAAAGATCATAAATAAATTCTGGAGCTGACTGTCATTAATAAGCCTTTTACAAAACAAACCAGGCCCCGTTCTTCCTCTGGGAAGTATCCAGAACTGGACTGTGACATGAAAAAGTAGAAGTTGTTTACAAATCATCTCAGCTTGAGAATTACAGATCCCAGGGAGATCCTCCTCAGCTGAAGCCGGGCTGGAGGCAGCAGCTGCGCTCTCCTGTTCAGTTCCTAAGGGGTGATGGCATCATGTGTTTCTCAGAGCAGTTCTTCCTCCGTTCCCCAGTGTAAGTCACAGTCAGCCATTGTGGCAGAAACTGCTAAAAAATGCAGATCTTCAGCTTTGCTAAAATCTTCACTTTTCCGTGGCTGAAAGCTCGGGCTTACTCAAGTTTTCTTTATTCCTTTCTCTATCCTTTTTTACAAGTGGCCAAGTGGGAGAGGAGAAGTCTCCAACTGTTTGCACACTGTGCAGTCATATATGGAGGTGCTGCAGCTCAACAAGCAGTTTGTTTTAATTGCTGCAAAGAGAAAGGAGCCAGAACAAGTTGTCTTCCACTTTGTTTCCAGAGAGGCAAAAAGTTTAAGTCTGTGGTCTCTGGCATGTTAAAGTAGGATCTGGGCAACGTACGGAGAGTGAGTGCTCGCTACAGCTGCCAGCAAAGGGAGGTCGCTGGATTCAATCCTGGAAGGAAGCACAAGAGTCACATTTAATCCAGCCCGAAACGTCGCGGGGCTGAACACGTGTCAGTGCCCACAGAGCCTGCTCAGCCTTGGCACTTGGGCCGTGGGTTACCCTCTGCAGCTGCCAGCCTGTTCCCAACACCCTCCAGCTGTGCTGCCCACGCACTGTCAGCGCTGCCTCAGCTCCTACCTGTCTGGGGGGGGTTTCACAGCACCAACAAACTGGTGAGGAAACAAACAGAGGAAAAACACCCAGTTCCTTCCCTAAGCTCACAGTAAAGGCAGTAACAGTTGGGGGACACAGTGCAGGAGCAGAGGACTGGGCTGAAGTAGTGGCAGCTGCAGCTGCTGCCCCAGCTCCAGCACCACACGTGCTCCATGTGCCTCCTGCTCACCCTGTACTCCTCTGCCTTCCTATAAACACCCCTTAAATAGCTCCTCTGCCTGTGCCCCACCCCCACAGAGAGCTATTACGTGCCTTACATGACAGAGGGTGTTTTCTGCCACATTAGGGAAAGCCAACCTGGGGGAATCAGGTGCCCCGTGTTGTTCAGAGGTGACTGACCACCCAAGGAGTCTGACAACCTCCGGAGTGCTGAGCCCATCTTCCTGCCGGGGGGAGGACACAGGCTGGGGGATCCTTGGCATCAAGCAATGGCTAAGCAGAAGCCTGTGGCCATGGGTAACTTATGAGTTCCAGTCCCATTTGGGAATCCATTTTGCTGTGCTTAGAACAAGCCCAGGCAGAGGATTGGCAGCAGGACACCCAGGGTGTTTGTGACCGTACCCCAGCACCACGCCCAGCTCCTTCACGTGGACTCTCATCTGGCCCTTGAGATACTCAGACAGCATCTTGCTTTTGAAGTAGAGCTCCTGCAGCCGGTCCTCCAGGTGCATCACACACTAGAAAGCAAAGGGAGTTGTGTCAGGGAAGGCAGTGCTGTATCTGAACCAAAGCAGCCTCACAGCAGAGCAGCACAGACCCCACATGCCTGTTGCCTGTTCTGTGCTTGTGTCTAGGAGAGATATTCACTGGCAGAACTCTTGCTTTGGAGCAGAAGCCTTTGATTACACGTTAAATCAGAATTAATGAGGCAGTTGTTTTGATTACAGACTGGCATTTCAATAGGCAGCTCAAAACAGCTACACCAGAGGATGCACTGGCTACTAAAATTGTGGCTACAGATACAACACTAGGTAGAATCTTACACCCCCTTAAAGGGTGCTTTAAAACCATCGCCCTCTTGACTGCCATTCAGACTTACAAAGTTTGGAGATAAATTATGCTTGTAAAGCTGAAGAGTGGAATGAAGCAGGTTGGAGACAAGACTGGAGACTAACACTTCTTTTCCCAGTTTATTGTCAATCATTCTCCTCTGACTACTGGCCACTTGCACCGTCCACTTGTCCATGTCTGCAATAATGCAGACGGCCTCTGCAATGGGCTCGTCCAGAACAGGGTGCTGGGAACAGAAAAGGAAGAGCAGAACCCTGAGAATGACAAATGACAACAGTCTTTTCATAAAACATCACCATCCTGGAGAGCAGGATAGCCCCTCTGGACAGCAGATTAGCATCCCAGACTCTGCTTCCCCAAAAATCCAGTTACATGTGCCCACACTGCACTCCACCCATTAAACAGAGGGGTTTTGTGAGCAAGGCACAGTCTCAGAAGGACAGTGGCTATTCTACCTTCTCTCCCAGGCTCAGAAGAGTGTCACTGGCTGACAGTTACATATTTTGATATTTGATATAAAGAGTTCTGACATATCTAAAGTATATTTCAAACTCCTAAAACTGAAAGTGCCAAAAACCCAACTTGCTGTTCAGCACGGCTGTGTTAACAAGGTCGGGTTACTCCCAGTTGTCACTGGTTTCCCTTCAGGCGAGGCCAGCAGAGGGAGTCAGGAACCAAGCCTGTGCCTGGCCGTTCCTTCCAGCTGGTGCTGCACCTCTCCCAAGCCGTGAAAAGGGGGTTGAAAAAGGGAGTATTTAGAAACCCACTGTCCTTCCTATTAGATTTTTCTGGCCTGGAATGTTGGGAAGCACCTCCTTCCAAAGAGTCCCACAGAGACCTCAAACAGTGCTGGGATGCAGTTACTGTTGTACTTGAAGAGGAGCATAAAAATCTGGCTCAGTCAGGCTGTGTTTCAGCCACATCTGTCCCACAGCAGCAGGTACCTCATGCTGCTGCCTCTCTTGCCTGAAATTCAATTACACTTCCCAAATGGCTTAAACATTTGGCTTAAACCAGCCCCTGGAACAACCACCCAGGGAACAAAACTCACTCCCTGTGGAGCTGGGCACAAGGAAAGGGAACAGGAATGTGGGGAAGAGCC
Source organism: Cephalopterus ornatus (assembly GCA_013396775.1). Taxonomy (NCBI): domain Eukaryota; kingdom Metazoa; phylum Chordata; class Aves; order Passeriformes; family Cotingidae; genus Cephalopterus; species Cephalopterus ornatus. The sequence continues at coordinate 439,529 of VZRE01012366.1, read as the reverse complement.
ACAGGTCTGATGCACGTTGTTAATGTGAGAAGATGGGGATGTTTTGGAGGCTCTCAGGAAAGCGGCTGCTCCCCAGTCTCTGCACATCTGGGGTTTTCCCCATTCCCTTGGGAATAAACTAGAGAGGAGCAGAATCACACTTTTCAGTGACAGCCCACTTTCCACTCCTTTCCTGGGGACTTAAAGGGGTAGGAAATGCTTCCCAGTCATGCCCCAGCTCATCCAGCTTCTGTGGAGAAGAGATGATTTCCAGCACACGTGAGTAGCACAAGTCCTCTTTGGACAATTATCTTTACATTGGTTCCTCCTTTTCCAGTGAAGCCACCACCACTGGACACATGGACTACAATCCTAAAGAAGGAGAAATGTCCCCAAAATACTAAACATTCCTGGTGGCTTCACTGTGGTGAATAGGTTCTGCTGCACAAGCACATTGGTCAGACGTGCAGGGACAGAGGAGAGAGCAAAGGGAGCTGCTGCACCTCTGCAGCAAGACCCTGCCCAGGAGGAGATGCACAACCTCAGCCGTTGGGCTTGTTTAACATCATCCCATGCTGTGGGCACAGCCCCATCACCTGCCATGCCTACAGGAGACGATGATTCCTCTACAGCTTAGCACAGAGATCCATCTTCCCAAGGCAAGGGCCTCCCAGCTGGCTTCAGTGGGATCTAATCTTTTGTGATCCAGATTTGCAGTGAAATACCCACGTTTTTCAGATACGTGAATTGAGAGAGGAGAAAAAAATTGGTGACCTGGGACTGGGAAAACATGCCAGGAGCTGCGACAGTAAATATTTCCACTGCCAGCAGGTTTGTATGTTCAAAAACATTTACCTTTCCCTACTGTGAGAAATACATTTACCAAATATAGCTTAATTACCTGCACAGCATGAGACAAATCTGACACCAAACAGTGCCTCAGCTTTTCATCACTTCCTATTCCTTGCAAAACAAAGTCAGGGACATAAGATGAACAGTAGCCTCCCAGTAAGGATCTTCCAAAATTGGCAATACTGGGCTGGACAGAGTTCACTTCAACTAATTTTGACCTGCAAGAAAGGCATATCAAAGAGATGTACAACAACAAACAGCAAATTCAGCTTGCAGAGAGGCTGCATTTCCACTTTTATAATAACTCTTCTAACTTCCATTCAAGCACTTTTTAAGGAGTTTAAAGTCAGCTTTTGCAGTCATGGAACCAGAGAACACAGGCCAAGATCACAGTGCACAATTAAAACTTTTTTCCAGACCACTGATCTTGCCATATTCCTTAACAACCAGCAAGCTCAAGAGACACTTTTCCAACCCTGATGCCAAGTTAGGCTACAGTCCTCCAAACATGGAGGAGGCAAGAGGTGACATGAGAAGAGGCTCCATCTTTTTCAGGCTGTGTTGCTGCTGAACAGTACTTACCCAGGGAAGGGAATCTCATATTCCTCTGCCCAATCTTCTTGCTCTCCTCCATAATAGTTGCTGCCCAGTCTAGTTAGGTCATGGCCTGTATCCTCACTTTCGCTGTCCCCCAGGGCACTGTCTGAACTCTCATTTCTTGGAATGTCCCAATCAATTCCTGGGGCGACTTTTTTCTCTACGTTTTCTCTGTCCCCATGGGGGACACGAATAGAGATTTTCTCTCTTTGGTCCTGCTCATTAAAGCAGTTTTTGTAGGTCTCTTGTCGAACAGAGTCCATGAATTTACAAAATTCACTAGGTGGTTTGCAAGCCTTTGTACACAGCTTTTTAGAAAATTCTAAACTACTGTTGTGAGCAAGAAGGTCCGTAGCTGCTTGCCCTGGAATATCATCAATAGTCCGGATTTCAACTGAACTGTCATCAGTGAAATACTCATCAAACAGGCTCATGCTCTCAGCGCTGCACGGGTTTGGGTTCCAGCTCTGATGCTCACTAGCAACTTGAGGAAAGGGTTCAGCTGTCCCACAGTCTCTATTTTGGTCCTCAACAGTTTGTTTAGCTTCACAGTTCTGATCAGCAGACACTGCTGCCTCCGCTGCTGGCGGGCTGTGATGCCTGGCAATTTGTTCCACTACTGCCTGACTCCTCAGCTCGATGTCTGAGTCAGGTGACATGGAATCTCCGATGAGGAAAGTCACCTTTGTCTGGGCCTCAGTGCCGCAGGGGAAGGCGTCGCAGAAGAGCTTGTCGGGGGGCTTCTTCTCCACAGCAATCCCGGGAGTCCGTGTGCCCCCGCCCGCGGGGCTGCCCGGCTCCAGCCCCTCCTCACCCCTCCACGCCTTCCCTGGGGCCTCCACCCCGGAGTCTGCCCCCAGGCGCTTTTCGGGCGAAGCCGACCCCGTGCACACCACAGTCTCCAGTTGGGTGTCTGCGCAGGGTCTCGGTTGTTTCACATCCACAGCATCGTCCTGCCCGTCGTCGGGAACGATGGTTCTGTTCTCATCGGAAGAGGTCTCCAGCTCTCCCTTAGGAGTGCTTTGCGTGTCTTCTCGCTCGTGCTGTGAGACGCCTTCTATGTTCTGGGCGAGGGAAGGGGGACACTTGCAGTATTTACAGCTGCAGTTGGGAGCTCTCGTCTCTTCAGACTCCGTGGGCAGCAGGTTGCCCCTGTTCTTGTGCATTGTGACAAGCACATACTCAGACTCTTCCACCTCTCCTTTCTCCAGTGTGGTGGTGATAACAGTGCCGGGCATGACGATGGCCTCATCTTCCCCGTTCTCTAGAAGATGTGTCTCTTGAAGTTCAGAGCATCTGATGAAGTAAGTGAGGAAGTAAAGCAACCTCTGGACCAGGTCATGCCTTTTGCCAACCACCACTGTTTTTGCTAATCTCACAGGTGATCCAATGGCCCCGTACAGGTCACCTAGGACAGAAAATAAACACACAACTATTTGGCATCTTTGCAATAAATTATTCTCCTAACAGTAATTGCTGGGGCCGATTTTCAAAGGCCAGGTCCCCAATGGAGGAATACTAAAGCAGCAGAGTGACGACAGCTATGCTGCATTTTGTTTTCAATAGAGAGAATCCCAAAGATGCTGTTGGTATCGTCTGTAAGGTGAGCCACTGGTCAGGGGGACATCTGATCTCACACATCAGGGACCACCTCACTCCAGCTTTGGAGGCTCATCTCCTGGGATCCTTATATAGCCATGGGAGAGAGGAGGCATCTGCATCCACCTACCCTGGAGAGTCTGGGAACTGGGCTGAACTTTTACCCACAAGAGAAAGCTGTAAAAGAAGCAAACCTATGCCAGGAATGAGGGCAAAAAGTGATGGTGGCAGGTGCATGGCTGGAGCCAACCTCCTGTTCCCCTCCTTGAGCTCTGCTAGGAGTTGGATGGGGTGTTCTGACTGTATTCCAGAATCACCTGGGGAAGTGCCTGTGTGTTCTGGAGGTATTAGGGCACTGCAGGGATGAGGGGACAAGGGGCCAAGAGGCCTCAAGTGCCACTCTAACCACAGTGGGTCCCTCGAGTCCCAAGAGCTCTGAAATCAAATCTTCTTGCCAACTCCCTGACCATTCTTGCCTGTACCAAACAGGACAACCTCACAGAATTCTCCCTTCCCTAACCAAATTCCATGAGAGTTTGTGTGCAGAGCAGGACAATCTGACCTTATCTCCCCTCCTCTACTTGGCAATTAGCAGACAGTATGACCAGCTACACTGACTGGGTTTGAGACCTTCCCAGGAGGTTGCTGAGCCATGGCATCCTGTTCTGCATCAATCCATTTTATATTAAGAGTGTGTTCATTTCTGATCAAAAGATGGATTTCCTCGCTTTTCTCTTTCTAGAATGAGGCTTATTGATAACAGCATCACAAAAATTAAAAATGGATTTTTCTTCTAGATAGAGGACCAGGGGAGAGCTGGAATCCTCCACCAGAACCAGGACAGGGATCCCACACAGATGACTAAAGAGGGCTTTACTTTTTTTGGCTAGCATTTTACAATGCATAATGCCTTAAGAAACTAGAGCACGCATAAAAAAATACAGTGACCACCACTAAGCTTGAAATACACACTTCTGTCTCATTTTGAATTATGAAATAAATAACTTGTGAGGGAACTAACAAGCATCATAAACCCATTCCTGTAAAGCTGCTGGGTGGTTTGAAGGTGATTGCCACGTACCAAGCTGTGCCCACAGAGGGTTGTAGGGATGGGTTTTGGCCAGCATGTCCACGCTCTGGGAAGAATGCTTCTCCAGGAAGATCCTTATGGGCGGCTGGCCGTTGGGCATGACGGTGGGGACCCAGGCCAGGTGGTTAGTCAGCACTGCAGTCAGCAAAGCTGGTAAAAACCTGAAAGCAAAACGTCCAGCATGGGGTTTTTTTGCAGGTACCCACTCAGGATGTTAAACTGACAGCAGCTCCACAGTCTAGATGGATCAAGGATTGCAGAAACAGCCTGACAAAGTCAGAACAGATCATCCCTTCAGTCCTGGTTTTCAGGGAGAGAAGGGGTGGCTGGGCCCTCCCTCCCACCCCTGCAAAGCTCTTTCTTAGAACGCGCCTTTAAAGTAAAATGAAATATTTTAACTCTGTGGCATCTCAGTTCCTCTGCTTGGCAATAACTACGAGACTTCCTATTTTGCGAGTTTTATGCTGTGAAACATCTCCAAACCAACTTATTTTGTTCACTATAGGAAAGCAGTGGCACTGTGTGGCCTCTGTACTCCCAGGAGATCCCAAACCTGTAAGACCTGTGACTGTGGGTGAGAAGGAAGGCTATCACTACCAAACCTGCAAAATAGCTGGGTGCTGTGTTCTTTCACATAACTGCGGTGCAATTTCAGCACACATGGCTGCTCCTTTCAAAAATAATCCCCCCCAAAGTTCTGTGGCTCAGCCAGAGAAGCTGTGCCCTTATGCTGGCAAACAGTTTTCACTACCTAAGAAATTAAGGCTAAAAACCCTTCTGAAAAACATTAACTATCTGATTTATTGCAGTGATAGAGCATGGTTTCTGCTCCATGAAGGGAACTTTCCAGTCAGTTCTCCTGGCAGGAACAGGGCCCAGGAGCCTCCACACGCCGACAGATGGTGCTGGTGGCCTCAGCAGCTCAGGTGTGGGGAGGAAAACAGTCAAATGCCTCAAAATAACATTATTTGAATACTTTACAAGCATCAGGAACGCTACAATTTCCATGTAGCCAATTCCTTGCTGGAGACAGCAAAAGGAGGAGAGGAAATTTAAAACTAGATTGGAAAGGATACAGAGCTTAATTTTCCTCTTGCTTCCATCACTGTAAATCTTACTATATTTAAAAGAAAGCAAACAAACCCAAATAAAGGACCATTTAAATGTAACCAAGATGTATAAGGCTCAGAATGGCAAGGATCAGGATGGCCCAGGAAAAAGCTTCCACTGAAGCAGGAACTGATTATAAGAAAATACATTTGAAGCCCTCACAGGTCCCTGTGGTTTCTCCTCTTGCACTGGGGCAGGAGCAGGTGGACCACGCTGACCACTGCCAGCCTCCCACCTGGGGAGAGATGACAAAGGTGGTGGCAGAGCTGGAGGATGGGAGCAGCAGCCCCTTCCCTTCCCTTCCCACCCTGCAAACAGAGCAGACAGCTGGTCTGCCAGTGCCATTCCCACCCAACACACGTCTGGGCTCGTTTTAGGACCTCAGTGCAGCCAAAAGCTTTAAAAACTTCCCCTACTCGTGCCCTGGGGAAAGTGTTGACAAAAGAGTAAATTTATCAGATTCTCCCCAGTTTATCAGAAACTTTCTTTCTCAGTTTTCAACACCCGCTCAGGGCTGGGGCCTGAGGCCAGAGAGGTGAGCACTAATGAGCACACCAGCGGCATTTTACAATGATTTAAGGTTTAAAAGCAATTTGTGGTCAGACAGTATTACAGAAACAGCTCTTCCTGAATGTCTAACCCTGCTCATCATATGACAACTGATTCTGAAAGGTAGATTAGTGCATTTCATAAGGTATGTTCACCCACTTCCAGACATCCACACCCATCACATGCTTCCTATGGACATGTTTCAGATGTTCAGCCTCTACCAAGATTTAGAGGATTGTGGGGAAGCAGAAATGTAATGACATAATTCCTTATTTCTTTTTTGTTTTAAAAAGAAGGTATTTATAGATGGCCTTTTGATCCTTTGATCACCAGGATTTCAACAACCGATTTGAAATGTGGTTTGAAATAAAAAGGCACAATCACATATGTAATTTCAAAACTAAAATCCACCGTACTGGTTCTTAGAAGCATTTTCCATCAAGAAGGTGAACTCCTTCATGAAGCGGTGGCAGAGCTGGTTCTTCTCGGGTGTCCCTGACATCATGGTGAGCCAGACGGGCTCCCCGATCCGGGGCATCGTGTACAGATTGCAAATAGTCGTTCTGGAAAACAAAACCAAAACATCCAGCAGGCTCAACAAAAAAAGAAAAGAAAGGCAGAGATCCCAGCTTAAAGAATTCACTGCAACATTTAGCTCCAGCTGTCATTTCTATCAGAAACAGAATTTCTCTCATCCACCATTATCCAAACCATGTTGTTCCTTCAACAGTAGGAACTCACCCTTCACCAAGGAGAGCTGAACCTCACAGGTTCCTCCTGCATCCACCTGAACTGATCCCAAACACAGCAACACTCCCTGCCACAAGTCAAGAGCTGCCCTGCTCTGACTGCAGAAGGAATGATTTCTTGTTGCTATTATCTCCTTGCTTTTTCCACTTCATTCAGAACATACTTCTGCTTTATTTATGGCTAGGACAAGTTTATCTATATCTGACTTATACCTTAACTTCCTCCTTGCTTTAAAAACTTGGTGTATCTCCAGGCCAAACCCACCCAAGTGTGATGTGTAGAGCCGGGGAGCAGCTCACCTCTTTAGCTTTAAATAAAGAGCATGAGAGTCAAAGTCAGCCCATGGCTGTTCACGTTACATGCTCACTCACATCCTTTTTGACCCTACAGAGGACAGTAAATGTGTGATTAAAAATCTGGCTCTGCAGTAAAATACCAGATTAAAACCCCTCAGATTACTGTTAAACTCTTGAAAATCTAAACTAAATTATAATTTAGTTTTAAGTACAAAGCCTACATTACGACACTACGGGAACCTGTATTTTTATCACAGTAAAAACGTCAGCCCAAAAAAACCCGAAAAGAACAAGGGAAATGACTGATCAATTCAAGTTTCTCCCCACTTAATGCACTACTTTTTCTAGATGAGGTATTTTCACTTTACAAGACAAAGATTTATCCCATTATCCCTAGTACCACCCCCTGATTTATAAAGATCTTCTCTGCATATCTTGGTCTCAAAATTTATGGACACTTCCAGAAGTAAAGCCATGGCTGTGCACGCCAGGCAGGCAAACACACTCGAGCAGCAGCTGCCAAATCTTCTGTGGTTTAGTGTTTAAAGTGAAACTCCCAGGAAGTGAGAGCAGCACGTCAGCAGCAGCACAGCACATCCCAGCCCTGGCACAGGGGCTCCCAGGGGAGGAAGGAGTTACCCCCCAGTTACGGGGCAGAGAAGCAGCTGGGTGGTGACAAGACCCCCAGAGCAGCTCCCCAGAGGGCAGTGAAGGTGACTGGAGTCACTGGGGCTGCTCCAGAGGGAAGGAAGGGAGGGGGCAGTGCCATTCTCTGCCAGTGTTCATCAAATACAAAATCTGTTGTGGGCCCACAGTAGTCCAAATCAACCCTGTCTTCCTCAAAGGTTACAGCTTCAGCCCCTCCACTGCCACAAGCACGATGAGAACACCAGAAGGCAGCCAGTGGGCTGGAGAGAGGGACAGCTGAGTTACCTTTGCACTGCCCAGCCCCCAGAGGCTTTGCTGGCTGCTGGGTCACCTCGGAGCAGCCTCGGAGCTGCTCCATGTTACCCTCTGCTCCTGGTCCTCTCCCGGGAGGAAAGCCCAGACTGGGCACAAAGTCCTGCCGGACTGGACATGCGTGGGGCACCAGCATTGCCACACGCAGGGGACAGAGGGGCTCTGGCAGCACAGGGGCTTGGGGCACTGAGATTTCACTCCTCTGCAGGAGCAAGCTGGGACTGGGGATGGGATTGTTAAGGGAAAGCTTTCTGTTCACAGCTCACTAACTGGAGTGGATGTTAAAGGGGCCTCAAGAAAAGGAGAAACCCCAAGACCAGAGACTTCAAAGCTCAAAACACGTCTCAAAACCTACAATCCCCAGACACAGCTGACCTGAGAAGCTGAAGATAAACAGCACAACCTAACGTAAAATACAGCTTATTTCTCCTTCCTATGCAAACTAACCCAAGCCAAGCCTCTTGCAGCTTGGCTGTTTTGAAAAAAGAAACTACTTCTATACTAAAACCAACATATTAAAATATTTGTTTTCGTTGAAAAGATAGCCCGAGTCTTGTGATTCGTTATTTACTATTCTGGTAACCCTGGCTGCATCTGCAGCTGATAGTGTTTCCTCCGAGCCAGATCAGATTGCCCTGGCCGCTGGCCAGCAGGCATGTGACTGCAGTGCAGGGAACCCTCCATGCCAGCGCAGGCAGCAATGGCACACACACCAAGGGCAAGGATTAACTGCTTCCCAGCTCTGCAGACACCCAGGGAAACGCTCTCCTGCCAGATAGGAAAGCGCAAAACCGAAAACAAAACAAAACGTAAAAAACCCAAGAAACCCTCCCCAAACACTACAGGGAAGTTAACTGGATTTAAAAAACAACAACCATCAAAACCCCAGTTGGCCCCTCTCCCCTCAGCCATCTGCAGCAGCAGCCCCCTCCCCTCTCTCCCTCGCCGCCCCCACACACCAGCGTGAGAGGGAAAGTTCAGTTAAAGAGAGACTCTGCTCTTCTGAGGGTTCCAGCGCATTTAAATTGGTTTATATTTGGAAGCGCCTCTGGGAGGCTGAGCCCCAGCCCGGAGCTTACAGGCACCTCAGCCCCAGCAATGCCGCACCGGGTACAGGGGCCGGGGAGCCCCTCAGGAAACACCTTCACATCCCGGGGGGCGGGAGAGCCAACTGCCAAGCCAGAAGGAAGCCCTGAGCAAACCCCTCCTCAATCCCCCTGGGGTCTGCCCCAGCGGGCACAGATGGCACCAAGGCGAGCAGCCCTGCTCCTGCAGACACGATGGCACAGCACGGCTGCTCCTGCTTCACCCTCGCCCACACACACCCCAAACCACCCTGGCCTTGGGCCCGGATTTCAGTACCAGCCTGAGACATCTTTCCCTGGTGCTGTACAAACCAAACGAGCCAGACAGCTCCTCATGGATGAGGGCATCCTGCTGCAACCCCTTCCTCCCCAAGGAAAACACAGGGACCCCCAGCACTGTCCCCCAGGGCTGCTCTGCTGTTCAGGACCCGCAACACAATGGCAAGGAAAAAACATCAGTGGCTTATAAAGCTTAATTCACATGTATTTGCTCCCTATCCTCATTTCTTCCTTCCAAAGATGGTTTTTCCTTAAAAAGGAGCAAGTAAACAAAGGCAACCCCCACTGCAGGGAGTGCAGGAGCGGGGGTGCCCCTGCGACTCCGTGCCCATGCTGGCACCACCGAGCAAAACGCACCAGTCAGTTCACAGCAGCATAAGCTGCTTAAAAATTACTGGCAGAAAATAGGATCAAATCTGTCTGCCAGAAAGCAGAGAGAGGTGTTTCCCCAGGCCCTGAGATCAGTGTTTCCTTGCCAGCCTGCGTCTGTACCACACAGGTATTAGTCAGATGCATAATCTGTGTTATCAATGTGCTGCGCTGGCCTCGGGGACTGGGGGAGCCGAAATGTTTATGCAAGTACAGTAGCTTATTTCATAAGTCATGTGTCTGCACAGCTGACATCCACAGAGAGTTCTAAGCCTCTAAGTCAGGTGTTAATAGCTAAACCCATCAGTGCTTTAGAAAATTAAAAATTGCTGTAAAGTGACTAATGATGTGAGGGTAGGCCTGGAGCTGGGCACCAAATCGATGGCGAATTTATCAACAGCATCCATTTGCAGAAGCAGCCTGGGCCTTCCAGAGAATGCAGCTTTGTTTTTCCCTAGATGAGACAACAAGAGCAAAGCAAGGGTCTATTTTGCTGTCAGTTCTTCTCCCCCTCTATCCTCCAGTAGCAGCAGGTAAATGCCTGCTGACCCTGCAGGCAGCTCCTTACAATTCCTGTTGCAGGTAGTGGCGTGACCTACAACCACAGCCCCTTTCCTGCACGCTCCCTCCTCCCTTCTCTGATCAGCACAGCAGCACATCCCCCATGCCCTACTGATCTGAGGTTATTCTGATCACCAGACTGCACATCAGCTACTCCTGGGCACCTCTGAAAATGTGGGGGTTTTAAAGAAAAACAAACAAACAAAAAAGATTCTCCTTCAAACCCACCCCAAAACCAACGAGACTGCAATGAGTTAAACCAGCACAGGATTACATTTTAGAATCACCAACCCACTGAAGTCAGCACCCTTCTTCCCTCCAGCACAATTTGCTAAGAGGGCAGGAATCAACACAAGTCTCAGGTTCACCAAAGGACTCGGCTCCTGACTTCCCCGTGACTTCAGTGGGAAAGCAGACGCCTAAAGAGATAATAGTGTCCTAAATGGGTTTGCTGAACCCGTGCCAAAGCATCTTTGCATCCAGCCTTCAGCATTTAAATATGCCTCTTGCTTCTTACCAGACACATCCTGCACGGCTTTGAAAAGCAAGGGGCTCTTGCCTGTCACAGAAATGGGGATGTCACAGGGGCACGAGGACCCTGCCTGGGCTGGGGGCACCGGCTGCTGCCCACCTCTGAATGCAATCCCTTAAAAAAACCAACAAAACCCAGAACTGCCAAAGGCTGCTGCCCCAGGAAATTCATTTCCATGAAATTAAACTGGATTTAATTTACCTCGTTACACTATTAAGAAGTAATATTTATATCACCATGGAAACCTCTGCATAAAACTGGTGGTTGGACACATGCTCCCAGTGCTGGTTATGCAAGGGCTGTGTCATGGGAATGATCCCAGCTCCTGGTGTGCAGGAGAGCGCCGATCTGCATTTTCCTCCTCAGCCTGTCCACAGCAACCTTCCTCTTCCCATCCCAGCTCAGCACTGCTGAGCTTCCCTCCAGGAGGAAAAGCCAGCGTGGGGGATTTGGCTTGTGTTTCCAGGGTTATTATTCCTACTTTTGACTCGGGATAGGTGCCCCTCCCCAGCCCTCTGGAACTGTTTAACTTGGACGAACAAAGGAGAACGGGCAAAGTCCGCTGAAGGTATCTTGAGGGGGAACATTTTGGGGGAGGATTTGGGCAAACAGCTGAGGAGATGGTGTAACAGAGGGTGGGAAGGCAGAGGAATGGCTCAGGGAGAGAGCAGGGAGGAGAGGCAGAGCAGAGCTGGGGGAGCAGAGGAACCACAGCGGCTGCTCCGAGTTGCTGAACTCGTCTTGGGCCCCTGGGCAGGATCAGCGGCTCCCAGTCACGAGCTCCCTCTGCTCCCTCTCTTGGCACAGCTGATCCCATCCACCTCTCACCGCAGGCCCACGTGCTCCCTCTTCCCTGCCTCCTGTCCCTACAGAACAGTATCCTCTGCCCTTCCTTGTGACTGCCTGGAGCTTCTAAAAAAAATAAAAATTATACTGTGCCTTCATCCTGCAGCACCACCTAATCCATGGCATTCAGGTAGTAAGTGGAACTGTAGAAAAGTAAGTGAGCCCTCAGGATCCTTCACTGTTAGTAAAATACATCCTGATGTCAGGATTTTCTTTTTATAACATCAGAGCACTGTCTTCAATAATGTCTTTAAAAAGTAGCTCTACAGTGGTTGTAAAAGGAAGCACCCTGCCACTCCCATCTGAGAGGAGATGAATCACTCAAAACAGATGGATTTCATCTTAATTCCCTCCCCCCCCATGACTTCAACTATGGAAAGAAAATACAGCTAAATGCCAGGGATGTGCTTATCTGTGTTACTTTGTGTATTAACTGTTGAACAGAGAGCCTCTGCAGGTACTGATAGCCAGAGATTACAGCACTGCATTGTACTGTGGGAAAAGACAGCTCTCCTTGTTCCTAGCTGGTTATCTGAAACACCTTTAGAGCACAATTTAGAGTGGGGTGAGCTTTGCTCACACATCAGGAAAATACAGACTAAGGTGGGTTTCCCAAACATGCTTTTCTCCCCTCTCAAAGGGCCATAAAAGACAATTTAAGAGATCACTGTGAGCTCCATTGCCACTTAAAGCACAGAAAACATCGATCAACTGTGTCCTGTTCACACCAGGCCCTGATGGATACACACGCTTGGCAAAATCTGAAAACACAGACAGATCAGAATGGCTTGATATCACCCACCCTTTGCCGTACCTACACTTGCAGAAAGCTTTACACATTCTAAGTTACTTAACCTGCACTAAAACAGACTCTGCTTTTGAAGGAACAGTCACACTGCTCACCTGAATTCATTAAGGGCATCCACAATCCTGTTATAGGCCAAACTCCGCTGGCTGGCATCAGCTGATCTCCGACTCATTTTCATAGCCTTGAAAGCAATCATTAAACAGATAAGTAACACAGAGCTACAGAAGCACAGAAAATGGAAAACAAAGTCATGTGTTTGCCTTTATCTTTCATGCAACTGGTCATGCAAAAATATTTTTTGAAGTGACAAAACGATGGTACAGGTGCCAGCTTTCCTATCTGAGGGAAGACAGGTGAGGCACATTGGCAGCTCCCGCCTCCTCTGCGCATTTCATCATTTAAGGCACAGAAGGAGTCAAAGTTCTGACTGCAGTGATGCAATTCCTACATCCAAGAGCAAGCTGATCCCACCTTTTGTAACTAGCAAGAGGAGTTAGGGATTAAATCTGACAGGGCTGGGGGAACATACAGCAGTACAAGGACAAGAATCCAAAGTGACCGTGTTTACCTGTTCTATTGCACTCTTCAGTTTGTTCATGTGACTCTCAAAAAGAGGGAAGTGTGAGAAGAAGAACTCGTTGAATTTGTTGTTTTCATCTTCATCTCTTGAGAGTGAAAAAATAACCCCAATTGCTATCTTTTTCTTCCTAACAATTCCCGGGCTTGGACCAGAGCTGTCATCTGACAAGTTGAAACTTTCATCCATGGACCTTGGAACATGAAAAAAAGAGAAAGTTAATGTAATCCACTGCTTAAAGCTGTACCTGGGTTTCCTGTGTAATTCAGTTCTCGAACATTTAACTTCAACAAACACCTTTTGTTTGCACGTGTTGTCAAATCATCACCTTTGACAACATCCACTTTGTGATTTTTTACAAGCAACCATTAATTGATCCTGCAATCACAAAAGCTGGAACTAGATTCAAAGTGTTTGTGGGATCAGAATATGGTATTCTAGTTCTCTCCCATCTCTGCCAAGAATTTGTGTTTTGAGTAGGATTTTAGGGCTTCTTATCCTCAAAAATACAGCCTACAGATTTACATGCTGCTGAAGGCCTTCCAGTTAGTGCAAAACAATGAACTGCATGAGGAAAACAGAGACTAAAAAAGATCAGCCTGACTTACACCTCTGTCAGTACCCCACGGAAAGCAGCAGCGAGCGCAGATGTACATATGCAAGAGCAGAATCAAGCTGACAACGGGGGAAAATGCATGGGCAGCAACCAGCATTTGGATTCCCAGCTCACCATCGAGGGAAGACCCCGTTCTCCAAGCTGGTAGTCTGGCTGCGACGCCAACGCCGCTGGTAGCTGCTAGCACAGCTTTTGTTAAACGAGGAGCCCGGGGATGGGAACGGCGTGATGAGCAGGCTGCTAAGAGATGCTGCAAGAACAAGAGGAATACATAAAAATCTCTCCTCAGAAGAAAGAGCATTTGGAAAATAACACCAGCAACTAAATGAAGCCCCTCAAGATATACTGGTGTTGCTTCCCGAGTGCTTTCTCTTTTGCTTATCTGTGTTTCTTATCTAAAAATAAGCAGTTTATAATGACATTAACAAGCCATACAAGCGATACAAGGGTGGGACAGTCCTGCAGCTTTACATAATAAGCAACACACAGGCTGTACCTTGCTCAGCAACCTGAGTATTGGGAAATAAATTCTCTGTGGAAAGGAGTAATAGTGATCACATCCTTTATTAGCCCTTCCAATCCCAACCCAAGTGCCCAACATCCCAAATTTGAGGGGAGGAGAGGGGTGTTACAGAGGCAAATTCATGTTTTAACCTCACCATCAGGGAATCACAAAGTCACAGACTGGTTTGGGTTGGAAAGGACCTTAAAGCTCATGTTGTTCCAACCCCTTCCACTAGACCAGGTTGCTCAGGGCCCATCCAACGTGGCCTCCTTGATTTGGAAAGGAGATGACAGCCAAGTATTGTTTAGAAATGGTACAAACTCATTTCAATATTTAATCTGCCTTGCTCTAATAAATGGCCCTGCTGTCACGTTACCTGAGGGGTGCCTAAAGCACCATTTGTTCGTGCACAGAGAGGCATCATTAATGTTACACAGAACAAGCCAGAACAATCCCATTTCAGCACTATTTGATGATGTGCAGAGATCCCTGTGACCAATTTTACTGAGTCTTTTTGGAGTGTAGAGGGTTAACAGATGGAAGTGCCATTACCAGATCTTGCTATACCGCTGTCTCTGTCCTCATTCTGCTCCCTCCCAGGCATATCCATAGGGTTGCTATGAACTGTAAAACAAGGAATACCAATTAGCAGGGGAATATACAGTTCCTTTCTTGTTTGCAGATCTCCATGTAATTAATGAAACAAAAACATGCTCATTAATTCAGATCAACAGCACTGCACAAGGCCATCACCAAGAAAGGCTGCTTAGCTGAACAAGCCAAAACACTTATTTGGGAAGCCTGTATGTGTTCTTCTCAAGTTCATACACCTATTTTAGTGCAAACTGAAACTAGTACACTTTGTTTCTTTACACAGATAATTTTCAATGAAATTTTAATGTATCAAGAGGATGGTGGTCCCACTGGTAGCACTCAGAGTATGGACAAAAAAACCACCAAAACCCAAAATGAACACAACTTCATTCATATACCAGCTTTCTCAGGTATTATAAATGTAATTTCAGAAGGATTTTCAATGCTGTCTTGAAGAAAATAATACTTTTGAGTTGTGAGCAGTGCATTGGTTGTTCAACTAAGCCAAAAGCTGTTCAGATTCAGAGTCTGCACACACACAAGATCAAAAGTGTCTCAGGCTCAGTGGTCTTAAATGTGATATATTTTACAAATGTGTATGTGAAATAAAACTACTCAGCCATGGAAATAAGACCCAGCCACTAAAAGCAAGAAATGTCCATTTGCAGTGAATCTAGGTTAGCTTTAGTCTTTACAGTTTGGTTGAAACCAGTCCAGATCAAAATAGCTTGACACCATTGTGAAATATTATTTCCAGAAATATGAAATCTGTATTTAAATATATAAATTTTGAAAACAACACAAACAGCCCCAAAGAGGACTATTAAATGGCTGTTGTCCTCTGGGGATTTCAGGCATGAATCCAAAAAGGTAAGAGAGCAAACATCACTGTCCAAGTTGTATTAAGAAAAAAAAAAGAAATCTTATTTCCAGGGCTAAACTACAAATGCCCCCAGTCTGTCACCCAGCTAGACTAGCCCCCAGCACACAGCACACTGCAAACCTGCAAAGAAAGAGGCGCTCCGGATGAGGCGGAGCGGACCTTGCTCTGAGAATGCCCGCCTGGGGCTGCAAAGCTGGGAAAGACCTACACGGCAAAACGTAAAATACACAGGAGAGAATGAGGTTAGTAAAGCAGAACAGTCCCTAGGGAGAGGGCCAGGGCAGGGAGGAGATATGAGCCAACATAAATGCAGAGTAACGTAGGCAGAGAAGAGCTCTGAGGCCTGACAAGAACGCTGATGTGAGGGTAAGTCCCACCGTTGGACGGCACGGTACTTATAGAATTAAAATAATAGACCCAGCTTTCCAGTGTCTCCCATACAAGGATGAGGTTTTTCAAAAGGGCTTTTTTTTTAAGGTTGAAAAATGATTAATTTATGCAGGCTCAAAGCCTAACTTGATCACAAACAGGAGATTCATCACAGAGTATAATGTTTGTTTTAACAACCACACTGGTGGGGTGGCTGGGAACACTGGTGCTGAAGAGGAGAGGGGAAGGGGGAGAAGGCAGGCAGGAATTCATCTTAGTAGAACCAACAGTTTATGGGCTGAAGTAGTTGTTCTGAGAACAGTCAGTACATCAGTTGAGTGAAATGATCACACAGAAAATAAATGTTAGCAGTCTCAGTAGTTCATTTAAAAAGTAATACTGAGTTGTAGATATACCAAGAAAACCGTGTATTTACTGTACGCAGAGTCAGGAAAGGCACTTTAATGAGTTAATTGCCAGCCCCTCTCCTACATTTGAAGCTAATGCCCACTCAAAGTTTTGGATTATACAAAACACGAAGGCTGCGCCTCAAAGCTCCCTTCCATTCTCTCAGGCCTTCACTCATTAAAGGGAACACATGACCAGGGCTGCTGGTTTGTTTTTTCAACCAGTGTATCTAAAAAAAGCACGTTGTAAATAGTTCCCAACCAAAACACATAGACCCTTCTCCTGCCACAGGTGAGTCAGGAGCTGCTGAGCACAGTTGGTAGAAATGCTGCAGTTACAGATTAACTCCCTTCCCTGCTTTGCCCAGGCTTCCCTCTGTGCTCAAATGGGAACTGTAAACAAACACTGCTGAAAACTCGTGCAGCTCAAGCACAAAGAAAACTTCAGCATCCTCTTCTTGCAGGCAACCTCGTGCTTCTTGCCACACGCCCTTGCTCTGAGGTGCCCACACCTCCGGGGTAGCTCTCAGGGCAGCCACTGGGCTGCTTGGAGGGGAAGAGTCACCCCCACCTCAGAGCTGGACACAGGTGGCACTGCCTACACCTGAATCACATCGAGTCCTCTCCTAAGAGCTGCATCATCTGAACTGGAACTTGCAGTTTAGATCTCTCTGGTGATACTGAAAACTTCTGCCAAGCACAAACCACAGCAAACCCTAACAGTAGGTGAAGTGATCTCATCTCTCTTAGATCAGGCACCTCATTCACTGTGAAACATCACAATTGAAGTCTGAAAGGAACACTGAATATTAAGAAAAATGCCACCTTTTAAACTTTCCTGACTTAGTGAATTCAGGAAGCATTTAATAGATATAAGGTTCTTGCAACTTTAATTGGCTTCCCTTATAGATAGACTATTGGGAATGACTTTAATGAGCTATACAGCTCATGAGCCTGAAAAGCGTTTAAGCCCATGCCCAGGAGCAGTCTTATCAAAGTCAGTGTGAAGGAGAGAAGTAAACACTCCCAAGAATTAGGACCACATCAAAGTCAGAAACCCAGTTAAGAGTAAAACACAGTCATCAAATCCACTCCTTACTTCCAACCCTATAAAAGCGTATTTTACATGCAGCAATACTGTGGAAAGCAACTGTAAAAAGAAGCCCCTTATTCCACCTACAACAGATATTTGCTTGGAAAGTCAACAATCAAAATGAAGGCAAAGGGAAGACGTGCTACAGAGCCATGAATCAGGTGGCTACTACTGGAACTAAGCACCGAAGCTCAGTATCTTTACTATCATCTCAACTGTTCCCAAAGGGAAGAGCCAAGATCTTCCCCTCTTTGTTATCTAATGTTCGTGGGGCCTCCACCCACAGCTCTTCCAGGGAGGCTGAGAACCAAGGATGCCAGATGGCTCCTCAACACTGCTCAACTTCCATGGTCAGACAGAGGAGAGAACACAGAGATACTCTGTCTGATCTGATCCAAAGCTGCAGCACAGCTGTGCAAGGTTAACTGAGACTCGGAGGAAACACGTGGCCACACGTGCTCAGGTGGGCAGAGTACAGAGCAGAATGAGAATTATTAACGAAAATAAAACCGGGGAGCTGAGCCAGGCGCAATCAGTCCTGCCTGACCCGAGATGTGCTGCTCAGGAAGTTCTACAGAACGTTATTTTCCAACATTTTCTGTATTTGCACTGACGTATATCTAAATATTTCTGTTACAAATTTTATATACACATATACAGTTGTGTATACTGAACTACTGCTAATTCCCTGAACAGGCTGATTCATTCTCCTCCAAACTCCACCAACATTAATTTTCTATTACATCTTTAGCTTTTTTTTATGTGATTCAATTTAAAAGACTTGCATATTCTAGAATCTATGATTCCCCAATTAAAGATATAAGCAAATAAAATCTGTTTGTAATTACCTATATTCCCAAGAAGTCCATTCATAATTGTACTGTGGTCAGGCTTTAATGTATTGCTGTCTTGATTAATGAACTCAAGACTGTCCTGCAACCTATAACGAATACAAAACATACAACAAAACCAGTGATTTGCATTTCAGTAGAACAAAATGTGAGTTCATTATACCCTGAATGGGACAGACAAGGTAAGAACACAGGCTTCCACTACAAAAAGCTTTCAGAGCCTAAGCCACTTTCTCAGGTGGGTCAGTTAACACACAGAAAACTAAACTCTGAAGCCAGATATTTTTGTAACACCTTTCTGTTCATCTTGGACTGAATTCCCCAGGTTGCAGGCACTTCTGTACCTCACAATATCAAGCTTCCCCACGTCAGCACGGAAGGAACCGTTCATTCATTCACTTGGAGCAAACTGAGGTGAAGACAACCGCGAGGGAAAGGTGAGGACACTACTGACAAGGATGTAACAAGAAGTCACTTTTTTTAGAGAAAGAATCTGGAGGGTCCAAAACAAGTCTCGTGTGTTCTTACATTCACCTGCTTTATGTGCAATAGCTAGAGCTGGAGAGGGACTCACGTGTTGAGGCTGCCGTAGATGCTGCTCCCCGTGCGCGCTGTGAACACCTTGCTGAGCATGAGCTGGGGGGGTGAGCTGGGGGACAGCAGGGGAGAAGGCAGTCAGAAACACAGTGCCAACACAGGCTCTGCTTTCCATTTCACAACCCCCCAGATTTTATAGACCTTCGCACCACACAACAGCCTTTTGTCTCAAAAGTGACATCAGAATAACTGTAAGGCAAACACAGAAATGCCTTTTACTCTGCACTTGTGCCGTTCACTTCAGTAGGCAATAGCCCTGAGGAGTGAATCTTCTGAAAACACCAGCAGCAAAACGTTAATCTTACCGGATCTGGTGAATTTTCAATGTGGAGCCCTTGTAGCTCATGGCCACAGAGCCAAACATCATCTCTCCAAGCATGTTGGCATCTGAGGAGCACCGAGAACCCTGCAACAAACGAACCCAACAACATTTGGGTTTAAGCATTTTAGAAGCACATTTCTAAAATGGGGGCATAAAAGACAGGAAAATATTCTTTATTTAAAAGATAAACATGCAAAATATCTTCCTAGAACACTGCTGAACACTCTGAGTTGAACAGTTTAATAAAATCCTAGTACAGAAAGTGATCTTCATATTGGCTGTGAGCTCAACCACTAAAACCATCCAAGAAACCTAACCCATCTGGGTGAGGGGAAACAGATTCCAACTGCATTGAGCCAGGGGACTAACGTTTTAAGAATGAGATAACACATCTTGATGAATAAAAGCCATTAAGCTTAAACCTTGCCTCTCCTTGACAAGAAGAATCACCAGTTCACTGGAGGTCTTACACAGACTGTGCATTGGAGCCAAGCTGGACCAGTGTTTTCTTGACAAACACTGATTCACAACTTATCCTTGGACAGTATTTTTACGAGATGACTCTTTTCCTGGTGCTCCTGTGATGGTACCAGCAAAGAGCTGCAGCATCGTGATGCCAGGCTAAAGTTGTGCAATTCCTGTTTCTCCATTGGCAAGAGCTTGCTGTAAGGCACACAGGCTAAATACCAAGGAGGGATGTCACTATGCTGCATCACAGGCTAGGTCAAATTCTGCAAACAAAACCCTAAAATTAAAAAATCACTCAGGGCAATCAACTGGAGATGACTGCTCTGCTGACAGTCACCTCATTTGTGTACTTTCAACGGCTGAGATCACTGGCCCTTCGTCCAGGGCTGTCTCATCTCTAGGCTGGTAGAGTATTAGTGCTGGGTCTCCACTTGTGCCTTGCCCTGACTAATTTAAAATATGGTGATCACTGACTCACAGAGCTCAGCCAGTTCACAGGTGAGTGAGTACTTTGGTACTGCGCAAGAGAGCAACACATTTCCTTCAAGATGTGCGCTAGCGCTCCACTTCCTTGGAGTAATCCTTCCCAAAGATCCCTAAAACCAGTCACAGAAACAACCCTGTGTTTGGAAAATGCTAAGTGCCATGTCTTCATACTCCTTATCCAAGCCCTGAACAACCAGGTCCTCACCCAGACTGCTACACGGGATTGTAATACAGAATGATAGAATGGTTTGGGTGGGAAGGGACCTTAAAGCTCACCCAGTTCCACGCCCTGCTTTGGGCAGGGACACCTCCCACTAGCCCAGGTTACTCAGAGCCCCATCCAACCTTTCCTTGAACACTTCCAGGGACGGGGCAGCCACAGCTTCTCTGGGAAGCCTGTGCCAGTGTCAGACAGTGAGCCCAGAGCACAACCAAGGACAGGGTGTCCCCACCACAGGCTCCTACCAGCAGTAAGGAGGGCTGTGAACATCCCACTCGAGGTTCCTGCTCACACTCGCCAGCAGAACAAGGGCAGGAACAAGGAAATGCTCATCAGCCAAAAAGCAACACACTTACAACACATCTCAATTTTTAGCTCTTCTCAAGCACTCTCAATTAAGATGATGATACTTTAACAGCCATACTATTAACCTCTGAAATCTGCTATCCCTGCAAGAATGACTAAAAGCAGCAACCACAGTTATAAAAATGAGGATACAATTGCAAGGTTTGTTAGTGTTCAATGACAGTGCAAAACCTGATCATTAGCTGGGCCTCAGTGAAATTTCCATCTTTACCTCCCAGGATATCCCACTGCCCAGGTGCACTGTAGGCAGTACTGGAAAAACCAGAATTTAAAACCAGTCAGTATGACCCAGCAGCTCCAAGGAAATCCCAGCGTAGATGTTAATGGCTCTAGGAAATAACAGGTTTGCCGCCATCATGAAATCTTGACTTAAGAACACTGCAAATTACTACAGCCACACACTATGATTGTTGGTTTTAAATCTGTTGCAGATCTCCAAATGAAGGACACAATTCTGATTAAATGTCAAGCCCTTGATGGTCGGTTTTGATTTCAACTCTCTGCTGTTGTGAAAATCTAATTCTAAAGCTGAGGAAAAATACTTTATCTTAAAGTATTGATTTTCTTCGTCAGGCAACCAAATTAAAGTGAAAATCAGCAGCTTTCAAATTTAATTATAAGGGTTTCCCTTTCCTTTGAAAGATAGACAAGCCCTGCTGAAGGCAAAGAGCATGATAAGATGTGCCCATGGCCTGTTCTATCTGGCATTTCATCTACACTTAATAACAATAATTTTACCCTGCAGAACAGAAGACACATATTTAATGCATTTAATATGGAAACACTGTTACAGCTCAATTCTCCGGGCCTCTAATGCTGCAAAATAAAGGTCACTCAAGACCAAGGTAGAGTGCAATCAACTGAGGAAAGGGGTTAAATATTAAAAACTCAAACAAAAAGTAGCCAAGGAGCATCTGGCAAAAAGGGCACAACCTGTGGCACTGACAGCCTCACCACAAACCAACTCCCCAGGTCACGGTTATGAGCTCACATAAAAACTGATCATAAAATACCCACAAGTGTTTGTGATTGCACATTTGCATATTAGAGGCAGTAACGTGTGCTTGATTCGGAAATTACATTTCTGAATACATTCCCCCTCCTGTACATACTGTCCTGTCAATAACTAAGTGCATCTGAAAATTAAAAATGAAGAAATAAATGTCAAATGTTGTGATCAACAAATCCGAAAGACCTCCAGTCCTGCCTGCACTGACAAGCACAAGAGGCAACATCAGTGCCATAACGTGCAAATAATTGTGGCAAGCTTGGAATCATGGCCAGCTTCATCTTAATGGATTCTAATCATATTCTGAGGGATCTGGATGGGACATAATTACAAATATGGAAACCTGGAACAAAACCCCTGTGTTTCACATTGCAATTAAAGTTGCTCATGTATAGTCAAAGCATATTTAAACAAGAAAACATAAAGAACTATTTCAAAAGTCCCACAGCTTTTTTGTATTATTTGAGCTTCCATTTTACAGCTTTACCAAAAAAAACAAACCAAAACAACTTATAAATACTGCAAATACATTAAGTAACCTCTGAGGTAACAGACACAGCACTTAGAACATAGGAAATGCCAGGCTGAGTGATGTCTGGACAAACTCACTCTGGCCCTTCTGCATACCTGATACAAAATTTTATTGGGCATTAAAGAATTCTTGCGTTTACAGCTCTCTGCTCACTTGCTGGGGAAGCCTGGAAGGAGTCTGATGAATGCAGCAGATAGTTACAACAAATATGTTGTGGAAGACCAACTTCAGCTGGAAGTCTGAGGCACAGTCACGTAGCCAAACATCAGTTTAACTCAGTAAAACTGAGTGATACACATGAGGAAGTGGAGACTTCAAAGGGGAAACTTTTCACAGCTTTATAAAACACTGTCATGCCAACCACTAAAATTAATTTCCTTTAATAACACTGACCACTGTTTGGACAGAGCCTGCCCAGGTGGACAGACAGTTTCTGGCTAGTGGGGGACATCGTTTTCTTGAGCACACAGTGCACAAAGGAGGTTACTCTGTGCTGGAAGGGAGCTGCTGAGAGAAATGGCTCTTCCTTTCAGAATCGCAGTGAAATGCCCTTCCAGGAAGGGAGGAAGGGAAAACAGATCTTCAGCCACCTTACCAAAGCTGTGGAAAAGAGTGTGATGGGAAAGAGAAAACAGGAATACACAGCTCTCCAAATATAGCAGAAGCTAACGTGACAGTGGGAGAGTCAGCACTGGAAGGTTCTTCATTTCTATCTACAGGAGATTAAGACATCAGTAGTACTGTACTTCAGAGCAGGTTGTGGAGATAGCAGCTTCCCTCAAACACACAATTACTTCATTACAAAGAGTGGAAGGGCTTAGTTCTATTTTAGGGTGGCTTAATATAAAACACTTGTGATCCATGGAAGGAGAGATGACAGAAATATATCTGTGTCAGATGACTCCAGCTACTCTCATGGCCAAAGTCTCTTATGTAAAATGGAACTCAAGTGCACCGAATCCCTTGTTATAAAGCTGTTACACAGACAGTCCCTATAGAAGTGTGTCTCTCTGTTATTTCCCTGGCATTGAGCAATAAAGTATAATAAACTACTTCATCTACACCAAGATAAGATATCTGTGCTGAGTCTGATCGCACTGAACGAGTGCTATCACCTGGGTCATGAGACACAACAAATGCCCTGGAGAAATCACTGCCACTCAAGACACATCCCGAGAGAACCAGCTGGTTGGTTTCAGACTTGTTCAAACCCAAAGCTACAGCATTAACCATTCCTGAGTCAGAACCAAAGCCTGGTTCTGACTGGGAGCTGTGCTCCACCGCCAACCTCTCACTTGCAGCATTGTAAAACAGTCAGTACCTCACCTGCTCGTATTTGACATCGGTTATGCAAAAAAAAAAAAGAAATAAAAGTGACTCACCTGGTATTTTGGGCATTGTTCTTTTGGATCAGAGAACGAGGAGGATGAATTGATTGAGCTATCCAAGGAAGAAGAGCTGTCTCCTCCAGGCTTCAGCTGGCAACATTTCCCAAACACTCTCACCTGAGCATCACTGCAGAGTTTCTGAAATAAATACAATACATGTGACACACTAAGATCCACGACCTGAAATCACTGTTAGCAGCACTGTCCTTACCTGTTTTGGTAAGACATTTGAGGGCTGAAAGGCTTATGCTCCAGAAAACAGGTAATACAATATATATTTGTGTCTATTGCAGCGTGGCTGTACAAAGGAAAGCTGAGCTCCTTCAATTCAAATTAGCCAGGAGACAACAGGCCGCTCCAACTCCGTTTTCCTAAGTAGCCATCCATTTCTGAAGCTTTACAAATTACTTTTTTAAACCCAGGATTAGGAGAGAGGATGATAGCCAAGTCTTTCCAGCTGTCTGCACCCTGCTCCCTGTGCCCGCCAGGGCAGAGGTGACACAGCGGTGATGGGCACATAGGGAAGGAGCAGTTCACCATAAATAATCAAGGAAGAGTAACACACAATTCAGGAGATTCATGTTAGAGGGATAAGTGGAAAGAAAAGATCCTGGTTCCTACAGATCTCTGCCTAGCTTTGTATAAGCCCCCTAGTCTTTTTAAAGAGTGGCACAGAGGTGACACGTTCCTCATGTTTTCAATACGAGGGAATTGAGAGGTTGAAAATGAATGAAGCTGAAAAAGTTAGTGTTACAGTGATGCCTGAAGATTTTTAGGCTTTTTGTAGATTTTAAGATAGCTGTATAACTTGCTTTCACTTTNTCCAGCATCCAAGGCCTCTTACTGCATTCCTGAGTTATCTCTGAAGCTGGTTGCTGAGCAGCTGTTCTCTGCCTCCCAGTCTGAACACCTGTTTGTTCTCCAACACCCCTCCCTGCCCTGGTCCCGGTGGCTGTCTTTGCCCTGCTGCCCCTCACCACGGCCACTGGCAGCTGGGGCTCCCGTGCTGGAGCCAGGCCAGGAAGAAGCAGCTGGGAGTGAGAGGGACAAATCCCACCCCGGGACGTGCAAACCCTCCTGTGCACGTGCCCTGGAGGTGCGTGTCCTGCTTGGCCTCGCTTGGCTCCCCAGCAGCCTGCGGGCAAGGGTGAGCGGTGGGCAACACTGGGGGACCCCGAGGGATCCCGGGGCAGGAGGTGAGCAGTGGGCAATGCCAGGGGCACTCCAGGAATCACTGGGGAGGTGGCTCAGGTGACAACCTCCTGGATTCAAGCTACCACCTTGGTGGCATCCCACAAGCTCCGGTGGCTGGGGGAGCAGGAGAAGCTGTTGCAGGGTCCACTAGGTTTTAGGGTTAGGAAGATGCAGGAGGCAGAGCCAGGGATGAACTTCCTTCCCACTTCCTTCCTGTGGTGTAGGGCCCCCCGCATTACTGTCACCCGCAGTTGGCAGCCAGGTGCAGGACCCCTGGTGCAGGGAGCTGGTGGGGAGTGGGGCAACTGCCGGAACCTCTGTGTGGTGCAGCCAGCGGGGCTGGCGGCAGAGGTGACCCCAGGGTTTGCTTTTGGACTGAGAGCTGAGAAGCTCCAAAATGCAGCATTTTGGGGGCTTTCGAGGGGTGGGGTTTTGGCTTGAGGTGGTGGCGCTGGCTGCAGACGCCGGGTGCCAGTTCCCCGTGTGGCAGGAAGGGTGCTCAGGGAGATGAGGAGAAACCTCCTGTGACTCTTCAAACTCAACCGCAGATCCAGCTGAACCCCTGGTGTCTTCCCAAAGTGCATCCATGTGTCCAGCCGAACTCAACCAGCGGATCTCTGCATGGGAAACTCAAGGTACAATGTCAAAGGGAAGAGAATCAAACATCACCACCACTGTGCATTAGAAAAGCTGTTTAAAGTACCACATGCCGAAGGGACCAAAGAGTCTCAAGCTGCTTTGCTGCAGGCATGGGGTGATGCCAGGGGCTGTGGTCCCACTCTGCTTCCTGGGTGGGCACCTTCGATCCCAGGTTGGCTCAATCAGAGCCAGTCCCAGCCACTGTGATGCCTCTTCCCTCCTGGGAAGGGCCCAGAGACATCGGGGCTTGGGTTCCAGCTGCTGCCTCTCTGCCAGCAGCTCTCCAAGTAAGAAATAGAAGCAGAATCCCCTGGCAGGACAAAGGGGCCCCCGGTAGCCAGAACAGCCCCTCACAGCAGCGCTCCCTCCACAGCCATCACCACCCCTCCAGCTGGAGGGGCCCCTGCGTGGTCAGGGGTGGCTTCTGGGGCTGTTTGCACTGTCCAGCTCAGGGGCAAACTCTGTGATGACCCTCCGGGCCAGTGGGTTTGTGGTCTTGAGCAGTTCAGCGGCAGATGGCCGGGTACCAGGGCTGGTTTTGCTGCTCTTCTTCTGAAGCAGGGCTTTAAAATCCTCGTTCCTGCTGGAAGACTTCCCACTGCTGCCCGCTGCTGCCGGAGACTCACTGGTCGGGGAGCCTGAAGTCTTCACAGGTGAGTGGGAGGTGGGTCGACTGCTGAAGGTATCACCAGGTTCTTTCCTGCCCAAGACCTTCCTCTTTGACCTAGGCACCAAAGGGACATGGGTGGGAGCAGCCCTGGGCTGGGGTGAGGTCCCACAGCAAGGGGCACGGTGAGGCCCAGAGCTGGCTGTGCCTGCTCCGCTGGGGCAAGGTGACAGTGCAAGCATGGCAGGTCATGCTCATGGCAGGACCATCCTGGACCCACCCCTGCAAGCTGGCAACCCAGTCTGGCTGTGCTCTGAAGCACTCAAGGCAGCACCAGCTGGGCTGCCCCAAGTGTAAGCATCAGCCCCAGCATGGAAAACTGAGGTGTTGTGGTGGGAGGATGCTGCGCCCAGTGCTGTGACTGTGGCAGGATGCAGTGGGTACAGTGGCTGTGCCCTCCCAGTGCCATGCACCAGCCTTACCTGTGGATCACTGTGAAGAGATCCTCCGTGGTGCGGGATGTCGTGAACACCTCATCATCCTCCTCCACAATGGACTCGGCTGTCTTGTCGCTGGCAAAGCTCTTTTCCTCTGTGCTGGCCTCTGCTGAGCTGCCTGTGAGTGGGGAGGAAAAGATAGCAGTGAGCCCCTTTGAGGCACAGGGGGACACCCTTGTCCCCGAGCTGATCCCACCATAGGGGTGGGGAGACCCTCACCTTGCTCCGAGGCAGGGTCACTGGCTTGCACGGTGCCCACAGCCTTGGGGGACGGCAGATCCTCAGCATCGGGGTCACAGCAAGTGGGGTCAGCGTCCAGCGTGATGATGGGGCTGGGGGTGGGTGGCGGGTCCCCCAGGCTGGCTCCCAGCTGTGCTGGGGCTGGCATGAGCGGCAGGTACAGCACGCTGGGCTTTTTGGGCACTGGTGGTGGCACCTTGGCCTTCCTCCGCTCCCTGTCAGCGGCACCGCTCCGCTCTGGCTGCAGCTCATCCAGGCTGCCCTGTGAGAGCCGCCGGGGTCCTGCCGGGGTCAGGGACAGGAGGGGCTCGCCCAGACCCCTCCTCAGCTCCCCTCTCCGCAGCACCACGAAGCCGTCCTGTGGCAGCCCCTTCTCCTTGGCAGCGGTGCCTGGTGGGGACATGGAGGACAGAGGACCCTCCTCCTGCAGAGCTGGGGGTTTGGGCAGGATGCATGGAGGGCGCTTGGCCAGAGGCGGCTTCTCTGCCACAGGCGGCTTCACCTTTCTCTCTGGCCCCGGGCAGGGGCCACGTGCTGGCTCCTCCACATGCTCTGGGCCATCAGCATTGTCCTCCGGCTCGGAGCGGCTGATGGAGCGGAGGCGGACAGACTGGAGGTCAGACTGTGTCACTACTGGCATGATGGGCATGATGGGACTAGTCTTCTGGGCCAGCTTGGTGCCAAAGGTGGAGTCGGAGTGGTGCCGGCTGACCTTCGTCTTCCCCTTCAGGGAGATCTTCAGCCCTGAGAGGTCGAGGTGGGCAGGTGGAGTCATGGGGAGGTCAAAGGACAGCCTACCCTTGGGGCTCCTCTCCATGGGGGATATGGGGGGCAGTGAGGACTTCCTTTCGGGGACCAGTGGCCTCACCCGCACCTGGTGTGGGGAGTGCCCAAGGATGGCAGAGGTGGGGACGGTGGGGGTCGGGGTCTCTGACTGACTGGAGTACCCGCTGGATGGGGACATCAGTCCTGTGGGCCTGCCTGGAGAGGAGGTCTTGAGGTCTGCCTCAGCAGAGAGCTGGGAGGGTGTTGTGGCCCTGGAGACGGAAGGGGACACAAGGGACTCGGAGCTGCCCTGTGTCTTGGTGCACTCGATGGCCGTGGTCCCTGTGGTTGTGCTCGAGCTGGAGAGGGATCGGTAGGGATCACTGCCGCCCTTCCACTCTGAGACATGCCACTGGTGGGGGGCAGCTGTGACATCGGGCTCCCTCCCCGCACTCCCCTGAGGGTCAGCATGCACCAACCGGTGGCCCTGGAGCTCCGGTGGGATGCACAGGCTCTTGGGCCGCTGATCCTTGGGCAGTGCCGCACTGAGCCCAACGTCATCATCCTGCCCCTCTTTGATCAGGGAGACGCTGCGCGTGGGCGGTGAGGGCTTCTTCTTGGCCTTCTTCAGGGAGATGCTCTTGGAGCGCCGCCGCCGCTGGCCCTCGGGCTCCAGCCCCAGTGAGATGTTGTCAGTGCTGGTGCTGCCCTCGGAGCTGGCGCTGGGGTAGCCCAGGGCGTAGTTGGCACTGCCCCGCCGGGTCTCAGCGTACGCAATGTCCATGGAGCAGAGGGACCCTGAGTCCGTGGGCACTGACAGTGACCGCTCACGGAAACGGCACCCTGCCCGCTCCACCTCCAGCCGCACCGGCCCTGCAGCTGGCTCCAGCTCCTCTCGGCTTCCTGGCAAGAAGTTCCCCTTGGCTTCTTGGATGCTCCCAGAGGTGAGGGGGGAAGCAGGCACTGGGCCGGAGAAGAAGCTGGGCCCATTGCTGCCCACGCGCTCTTCCGTGGCGATGAAGAAGGAGGGGGTGGCAGTGGCGGGTGAGCCTGGGCCAGGTGATGGGATGGAGCCACCAGGTGAGGTGCAGGTGGGCCCCTTTCCCAGGCCGGCGGTGGGGCTAAGGGGGCTCCCGTAGCCCAGGGTGCTCCAGGGTGGGGAGAAAGGGGTGCCCTGCATCCCATTGCAGGTGCTGGCACAAGGGGTGGCCGTCCCATCCATGGCAGCAGGTGGCTGGCAGCAGCGGGCCCCGAGGTCACTGAAGGTCTTCCTCAGTGGGGCTGAGAGGGGCTGGCGGGAGCTGATCTCCTGGGGTGCTGTCCCCCCACTTGTGTCTTCAGGCACAAAGCTGCAGGAGAGGGACTCGGCGATGGGGGTGTGTGTGCTGGACGTGGGGCCGTTGGCACTGCCTGTGAGGAGAGACACAGCCCAGTGAGGATCGTCCTGCCTCACTCTCAGGGTCACGGTCCTGCCCCGCATGCCAGGGGCCAGGACTGGTGTTGTGGCCAGTCTCGGGGCTGCATCTCTGCCCAGGCATGAAATGTGTTTGGGCAGGCAGGGAGGAGGGGTTGTCACCCCATTACCAGGTGCTCTCCTCCCATCTGTATCAGCATGCCCATAATCCAGCAGGGCTAGCCCTCGAGCCTGGGATCTGTTATCTTGACTGTGCTGTGGACAACTCAGCAGCCACAGCAGGAGGCTCTATCCATGGAATCATCAGCCCCACAGCAACCAAAGTGCTGCCACAGTGCTGCTCAATGGTGGGGACACCAATGGGGACCAAGAGGAGCCAGGACAGGCATCGCCAGCTGGGATGGGGAGGGACATGGTGGCTCACAATGCCACACCATCACAGCACACCTGGGATGGGGAGAGACATGGTGGCTCACAATGCCATACCATCATAGCACACCTGGGATGGGGAAGGACCTGGGAACCCTGGGGTGGCTCTCAGTGCCACCTCAGCACAACTGGGATGGTGAAGGAGATGGAGACCCTGCTCCAAGCACTCCCAGCAGACTGGGATGCTCAAGGCTGTGGTGGGTTGAGGTCTGACTGACTCCAAGGGAGGAGCTGTGACAACCTGTTGATGGTCTGACTTGGTGGCGTGGGGAGAAACCCTTCTCCTACTCAGTGATAACTGCCTTAGAGCAGCTGGTGCCATGGTTCCCCCCTGTCCCTAGTTGCCTCCAAGGAGAGGCTGGCTCTGATTTCTCTACACCTTCCATAGGGGACAGCAGGACAGAGCCCCTGAGGCATGGTAGCTGCTGTCCCCATGGGTCCAATGCCAGCCTAGGAGCACTGCAGACATCTTCAGCCACACCCACCCTCAGCACTGGTGTGGCCAGCTTGCCAGCCCCAGCAAAGACCTGGGCAGGGGTGTGTCCCGCAGCCCTGGCACCCTGTGCACAGAGTCTGCCCACACTGGGGAAGGTTTGGGCGCAGGACCAGAACTGCTGGAGCCAAGTCTGGGTGACTCCTGTCTCAGGATCCTGACTCGGGCTGAAGAGGCTCTCCCCAATGCCATGCCAGCTCCAGGCCAGCCTGGTGTCACCAGTGTGCTCAACACCTCAGTGCCCCAGGAGGGCGCAGAGTCAGCGTGGTGCCTGCACCTCCCCATGGCCAGGGGATCCCAAGGAGCCCATCTGTGCTTGGGCTGGCTGCCAGCCCCTGGGGTGGCTCTGCCCCACCGTCAGGGCAGCTCTGGGAGGGTGCCAGCCCTGCCCGGGCGCTGCCTGGATGGTTCTTGCCATCACCTTGGTCTCGCAGTGACAGGTTAGGAAATCCAATAATGGTCCGTCTACGCCGCAGGGTGGACTTTGGGTTCATCGCGGTCTCTGTGTTAAACAGGGAGTGACGAGCACTCGCGAGCCTAGCAAAGTGCTGCCCTGTAGCCAAAACAAACAGCGGTACACCGCGGTGCTGGCAGCCGCTGCCGGGGCTCCATCACCCATGTCCCCTGCATGTCCCCAGCCTGGGATGGTGACACAGGCTGGAGCGTGGGATGGCAGGAGGATGGTGTGAGCCATGTGGGGTGAGTGTGGGGGAGATGGAGGCACGGCAGGAGATGCTGCAGATGGAGGTGGGACGGATGGAGAGCTGCTGAGACTGGACCTTTGCTGCATGACAGGCACTAGTGAGGCTGGACCCTGCACCACAGTGCTGAGCCACACCGGGCATGTGGACATGAAGAGGAAAGGGACCAGCGTGGCCCTGGCACAGCTCTTCCTGATGGAGTGAAAGGGCGGACAGACACCTCTGCCCTTCAAAAGGGGCACCTCACCCAGCCACCAGCCCCAGACTCTGACACGGGGCAAAGCATGGCAGCTGTGTCTGCAAGGACCAGGCAGGGCCGCACTGCTGGGAGCTGCAGCCCCAAGAGGACGAACAGACCGACAGACAGGTGACAAAGGTGAGACAGGCTGGGTGCATGGTGTGCGACAAGAGCCCAGGTGACAACGGACCTGGCTGGCTGGGCAGCACAGCAGGGATGTGAGACCTGCCAGAAGCACGGCTGGTGGACCAGACGCACAAAGTTGTGGATGGCATGAGAGATGGCTGGGAGTCATGGGTGCCAGCATGGTCCTGCTGTCCCCTCTCTGCCCTGGTGCCCACCTGACCCCCAGGGACACAGCTCGCAATCCCAGCCCCCTCCCACCACTCCATGCCCCACCCCAGCAGGCTGCTGGGGCACATCTCTGCCCTCACCCTGTGTCCCCCCTGCTGCGCCACGGGGTGCTGCCCTACCCGAGACATTAATGGGGATGATGCTCGTCTGGATGGTGCCGGGCTGGTGCCACTGCTTCTCCTCCACAGGCGGCAGGGGAAAGGCCCTGGGCCACGGGGGCTGCTTGTCCGGGCTGGTGGGGAGGCTCAGGGAGGTGTCAGGGGGGCGAGCGCTGAGGGGGGTGCTACTGGTGCTCTCCTCTTCAGCAGCTCGCCGGCTCGGGGGCTGCAGGGGGAAAGGGAGGGAAAGGCATGTCACCCACCAAAGGGACAAGGGTGGGACACAAATGGAGGCTCACTGCCCACCCCCATACCCCAGCACTCACCATAAGCACGAACTCAAGACGCTTGGCAGGTGGGGGTCGGGGTGACGGTTCAGGGGGGGTGTCGGGGTGACCAGAGGTACGGAAGGTCTGCCCAGTGACCCTGCTCTCGGTGTACTGCTCCTCATACTCCTCTGCAAGAAAAACAACACCTGGGACTCTGCTCCAGCTGTCGGCTCCCGTGGCAGGGGTCATGCAAAGAGAGGGGTGACTGTCCCCTCTGGCTGTCCCCAGCCTGGTTAGCCATCCCTGCTCAGGACAGGCAGCTCAGAAGTTGGGGAAGGGAGATCCCAAGGAGGGTCCGGGGGGGCTGAAGCAGCACAAAGATTCCAGCAGCTGGCCCCACTCCTTCCAGGGGCCTGCCAGGGGATGTGGTGGGTCCTGCTGGGAAGCAGAGCCCCACTGGGGACAGCCAGGAACTCAGTGTGTCCTCATCCTGTAATTGTTGAGCTAATTAATGCTAGTGGCTGTGGACTGGTGGAAAGCAGGGCTGCTCAGGCTGACTTAATGAGATTACAAGCTGGGGGATGGCCGGGCTGCTGATCTCATCGATGCCTGCAGAGCATCTGAGCCAGGGCCGCGTGACGGCCTGGGCCAGAGATTGGAAGAAAACAAAACCACTGGCCCTGATGATCCAGTGAGGCAGATTGGTGGCAGGTCCCTGAGGCCCTCGTGAGCAGAACTGCGCTGTGGTGGGGCTTGTGGGTGACCTGGTGGCCGCAGTGGCCTTAGAAGCCCCAGCAGGTGGTCCTGGCCCCAGTTGCTTTGGCACTTGCAGTAGTGATTTGTGAGCAGAGAACAGGGAGGAGCTACTGGAGGTTGGGACCCCTCGGGACCCAACTTCTGCAGCCTGGTGAGGTCCGAGGAGTGGCTCGGACACGTGCATGGGAGATAAGCACACTGTTTCACGGCAATCATGTAGCTAGGGCAGCACCCATGTACCACCCTCACCCAGCCCACCTAGCCCCTCTCCCTGCTACCTTGCAGTAAGCTCTGGAGGTTGAGCTGGGCCTCCTGGTGCAGCTCCTCCATGCCCGGTGGGCGCCCGGCTGCCAGGAAGACGTTCACAGGCTGCTGCCATGGCAGCTTGGCAGGGGTGGCTTTCTTGCTCTCAAGGTCCAGGTTAGAAGTGGCTGCAGGCAGGAAAGAACAGGGTCAGAGGCAGGCAGGTGGGCAGCTTCCCTGCAGGTGCTGCCACTGGATAACACCGCAGCAGCACAGCGCTCATCCCACCCTACCTCTCCAGGAAAACAGGGACTGGAATGTGGCTGTGTCCCACCCTGGTAGGCTGTTGCCCACAGGGACCAGCCCCCATCACTGCCACCGCTCTGGGGGCTGGACACTGCCCCTTTGGGCTGCCAAGAAGGGAGCTGAGTAAAATTAGGGAAGGAAGCCAGCCCTGCCACCCGTGCCCAGCCGCACCCGGGCACAGGAAACGCTGCATACTCTGGTGGAGCAACATCCCGGCTGCAGAGGAGCAGAAGTTGAAACTGAAAGGTGGGATCAAGGGGACATATTGCTTCCATCGCCCTGGGTTCAGGGAGCTTGGGGCTCACGTGCCGTCTCCATGTGGATACCCCCCAAACTCTCCAGGGAAGTAAAGCTCTGTGGGACTGCCCAGACCCTCTGAAACATCCTTATGGGTGGAAAAGTTCCCGGGAGAAGTTGCCGGCCCAGTGGGGAGCTGAGCACTGCTCTGGCAAACAGGCTTTGCCATGGGAACACTGCAGCCCCAGCACTGCCACTCTGAGCAGATGTGGGTTTGCTGCCCAGCACGGAGCCGAGGGAGTGCCACCACTGGCACACTGTCTCTGAGGACATCCACGCCCCAGCCAGGCACAGAGCAGGTCTCTGTGAGCTTTACACAGGGATATGGATGGCCAGAGTCTCATCCCTGGGGATTTAGGGCTCATCCTGCGCTGCCTGGTCCCTGTCCCCATCCCCATCAAGTTGAGGCACTGCAATTACCAGCATAGGACAAACAGTTCCCCTCTGCCACCCACAGTTAGTGCTGTGGAATGCCCGTCCCCAGGAACACGCTACCACCCCGCTGCCAAACCCTGCTCCGTGCCAGTCCCCAGCCAAGGCAGTACCAGTGATCCCACTCGCCTGGGAAGGGGAACGGCTCCGAAACAGGGCTGGGACCCCCAGCACAAGCCACGTTCCCCTCTGCCTGTGGTGGTCAGGCTGCCGTGCCCCAGCTCACCTGCACTGCGTCACAAGCATCCCCCCTGCTGTCCCTTGATGCCCTCCTGCCCCCAAATGCCCTTCTGCCTACTGGGCCCTCCTGGCCATGGTGCGATCCCACCCCTGGATGCCCTCCTGTCTACAGTACCCTCCTGCCAGTGGGTGCCCTCTTGCCCACCCTTCCCCCAGATGGTGGAACCCGCACAACGCCCAGCACCCTGAAGCAAGGTGCCATGTCCCCAGCCTAGTTACTTTTATAATTTGTGTTTCCATAACGACAGGCCTTAACACCAGGTTTTTTTCCTTTTTTTTTTCTTCCTTCTTTCTCCTCTAAATAATTTGACTCGTTTCCATATCAACCAAGAGGTGTTGGGGCGCATGTGTGCATGTGTGTGCTGGGCACAAGGCAGGGTTGGGCATCTCCCCAAAAACCTGACCCACATGGCCAGGGGCAGAGACCACACATTCACCTCTGAAGAACCCAGCCCCCCAACCTGCTGTCTTTGGCAGCATGGGGGATTCACTGCTGCTCCCTCATTTCTGAGTGCACCCCGAGGGTGCACCCCACATCCTGGCTTGCACCCCTCTGCCCAGCTCGTACAGCCCCAGCCTTTGGCCTTGGCACAGCTGATGCTCCTCACCTTCTGCCCACACATCCCCCACAGCCACCCCCACTACCCCTGCCACTCCCAAAGCAGTTACATGGCATCCCACCAGGACTTGGGTACATGCAAAGCACAGCCCCCTGCTACACCCTCCACCTGCCCAAGCTCCCGCCACCCTCCCCAGAGTACAGAAGCTCACCTCTGCACCTCGGCCCTGCTGCTGGGGCAGCCCCAGCACACACCCCTGGGCGCCAACCACGTGGGCAAACCACAGTGCCGAAACTGGGGGCCGCCCTGGGTGTGGCGGAAGTGTGGCAGCACCCAGAGAGGGGCCCAGCACCCCGCCCTGCAGCGAGGGCAGCCTCAGCCAGGCAACAGGGAATGGGCAGCGATAGGGGGTCCTGTCCCACAGGGGTCCTGTCCCCCTCTTTGCCAACATGCACTGGTTTGGGACCGTGAGTGAGGCAGCGCAGCCCTGAGCCAGCGGTGCAGGCATTGCTGAGGTGCTGGCATTGCTGAGGCGTGGGCATCATGGGGTCCATCTCCCCAGCTGGGGAGGAGGAGAGGTGGGGGCAAGGATGGTTGAGCCAAACATTCTCCTGGCACCCAGGTGCCCAAAACTGCACCGCAAGGGCAGCTCCATGCCAGAGTGAGTAGCACTCTGAGGTTTTGGCTTTGGCTCCCTGGGAGCAGTCGCTCCGCGGGTGTTTTGGGAGCAGCACTTAGAGCTGCTACGCAGCACCACGCAGCAGCTCGGTGATGGGGAGCGAGGAGCCGGCAGCCCTGATCCAGCAGCGCTGCCACCAGTGCTCCCAAGGGACGGGCAGTATTTGAGTGCAGCCTGGTGCAGGATCAGTACAAGGACAGGTTTGGAGTGCCTGCGGAAGCCCAGCTACTACCCTCATCCATGGACATGGGATGCCTCAGCCGAGCAGGAATGTCCAGTGCTAGGACATGGCAGCTGGTGGGAATGGTCCAGCTGAACTGAGCCAATGCCCTGCCACACTTATTGGTGACAGGCTCAGAACACAAAATGCCTCTGAGGGGCCCCAACCCCACAGCAAATGCCTGTGGGAGGTGAATGGCATCCCAGGAGAGCAGAGCCAGAGAGACAGCTCCATGCCACTACCCTCAGCAGCCTCGACCTGAGTCTGCCCAGTCTCACTGCTGAGGGAAACTGAGGCACGGTGGGGAGGTTCACCTTGCTCCCTGCTGGCACCAGGTCCCCCTCCTGACCCCAGGGCTTGTGGAGAAGAGCAGGAAGCTCTACCTGCCGACGAGACATGGGCACGGACAGCATCCAGCTGGGATATTCCCAGAGAGTCAACACCATCAGCTGCAACAGATGCTGCAGCCTCAGAGTCCTGCTCAGAGTGAGCCAGTGTCCAGGCTTGGGGTGTCACGGCCATGGCAGGTATACAAGGACCAGGGTTGAATTCCAGGGGGGTTCGCTTCAAGGGGAGCTGAACTCCACTCTCTCCTGCAGGACAATGTCCCTGCAGGACCCCTCAGCACTTCCCGAGTCACCACCGATCCACACCAGCATCCTTACTCACCCACAGCCCAGGCATCCCGAATCCACACAGAGATATTTGACAGTGCCATCGGAGCTGTTTCAATCCAGGCTGAAGCTCCCGTGAGACGGCGCCTCTCGCTCAAATTCACCACCAAACTTTTCCCTCTCAGGCTCGCTCCCCACGCACGGGAGATGCCGGGGATGCGGCTGGAGCTGCTCGGACCCTCTCTGCCAGCATGGAGCTATGTCAGGAATGATGTAATGGCAGCAGCGGCCGATGCGCCATCAGCAGAGCAGCCATGGCAACGGATACGGGCACAGCGGCAAGCGCCGCTGGTCCGGAGCACCGAGCACGCCAGAGGGCGAGGGTGGTGAACTTGGGGGCCGAGACTGAATCCTGACAGCTCCTCAACCCACTGTCCGGAGCCGCTGCGCCACAGTGCCGGTACCTTTTACCGCTGGCTACAAGCAAGCGCCGCGACCCGCTGCCGGCACCAGACTGCTCACTGCCAACGCGCGTGGCTTGGTGACATTCCCGTGGTATGGAGCCAAACTCATGCTGCTCCACAGCGAGTGGAGAGGAAGGGAAAAGAGCAAACAGTGGGAGCTGGCAGCGGACGCAGAAACGCCTCCTGTCCCAAGCTCACCCCCCACTGAACCGGACCCGTCGGGGCCAGCTCCCTGCGGGATATGGAGCGGCATCCATGTGCACGGTAGCTCCAGGGCCGGATGCCCACCCAGGTCTCAACGACGTCCCGAAGTGACACCCCACTGACTCCCCCAGGCCTGGTGCCACAAGGCATTAGTGCTCACCAGGCAAGCGCTCACATATACCGTGCCCAGGATGAGCCCTTGTTGGGACAGCCAATTGACTGTGCCCTGTCAAAATTCGACCCTGCCCAGGACACCGTCCCTCCATCACATCTCTGGTGGCACAGCTCTGAGCCCCTGGTGAGGCAGAGCCAGCTGCACAGGTGTCTGACCCGCTGGTGGTTGAGCACAGAAGGGCTGGAAGCCTTTCCAGGGTGCCCATGTCCAGCCCCCCAGTGTGGCCATGCTGGGACCCTGGTGTTGCCCTGCACAGCACATCCATGTGCTTCCACACAGGTGCCCAGCAGGACTGCAGGCACTGAAGAATAACACTGTCTTGACACACCACATCTGCCAGAGGCTTTTGGCTCTTCCAGGCTCCCTGTTTAACATGAAATCAGCTGATTTTTGTACTGATGGGAGATAAAGGTGCTGCAGAAGTTGCTGGCAGTGGAGGGGTGGGTTTGACAGCTGTGGGGGTCCCTTAGCCCAGGGGGAGAAGGCTGAATTATGTGAAAACCAATAGCAGCAAAACAGTCAATAACATCAGTGTCCACCAGTAGCGCTCAAAGTTAACAGTGTGCTAGGACACTCTGCCCCAGCTACATTTGGTCCAGGCAGCACAAGATGGGCCCCGGTCAGGGAGTTCTGGCAGGAGGGGAGGTGCATGTGCTGCAGGAAGATTTGGCTGATGAGGCTTGCCCAGGAGGAGCCTGGCGTGCCATCCGCCTGTGCCGTGGGTATGGGAACTGCCCGCAGCCACGCTGGCAGAAGGGCTTGGCCTGGGACCGCGACTGGCCAAGGTGGACTCAGGCTGCTCCCTGCCAAGGGGCTGAGATACACTGCTCCCAAGGATGGAGCAGCAGCACTGGGGTCGGGGTTGGAGCTCTGGAGCCTGGCTACACCCAGACCCTGGCACCAAGCCCTCCACCATGGGCAGCTGGACCAGCCCCAGGAGCCCTCTTCCAGTCCCACCACACCTCCCTGGCAGCCTGGCATCCTCCTCATACTGTGACCCTCACTCTCCCATGCTTCCCAGCAAAAATCCAGGCACAAATCTTTCCTGAGAGTCTCAGGAAACCTGGCAAGGCAACTTGTCAGCCCCAGCCAGTCCTAGCACCCTAGCATCACATCCAAGGGCACTGCCAGGCACAGGGTGCCCGCCAGCCTTCCTGCAGTGATGTCTCCAGCCTGGCCAGGACTATTTGGTGGCACATGGATGCCCAGGCAGTGCTCACCACTCTGCCCAGCATGCAGGCTGCCTGTGCCAGAGAGGCTGCTTCCAGAGGGGTGCTTCCAGGAAAGCACTGTTTCCCCTGTGCCTGGCTGGTTTTACACTCCGCGGGACCGGGACAATGTGAGGAAGTCGCCTGAGAGGGGAATGTGGCCAGAGGCCCCGGGACAAAGGGGCCCGAGACCTGAAATCAACCACAGTGGGAGAGATAGCAGTTACAGCAGTGAGGGTCCTGGGTGGCTGTGATGTTTGTGTTGACCCATGGTCCTCACTCCTGCTGCCACCAGCATGTGGGAGCTGCCGGGAGGGCACAGTGCCACAGAGACAGGCAGGATCTGTCCCCGCAAGACAGTGGTCAGTGGGACATGCGGGCCGGGAGTCTCCATCCTTTCTCTTGCTTTGTCAGAGTAAAGACACCCCACCAGGCTGGGGAATGGCAGAAGGATTTAAAAAGGACAGGGACATAACCCAAGTCAGATTGGGGAAGGCGGGACAAGACTGATACTGCTGGGCAGCACTGACCTTGAGGCTATTGCATGGCCTCCAGAGGATCCGTGCCCAACAGCTGCCCCCAGCCCCGGGACCTGCCCTGCAGAGCGAACCATGCCTGCTGACCCCACTGCCCCACTGCCCGCCCCAGCCCTGCCCTGCTGCCTGCCTTACCTGCCCGGTGCCAGGGTGCCAGAAGCCACTCCACCTTGGCCATAGCTGCGGGCACCAGGGCCGGCTGCTCCCTCCAGCCGCCCGGGAGCTCCTGCCTCAAAACCAGTCCGAGAGCACTGAGCTTCCCCTGCGTCTCTGCCGCCCCAGCTCCAGCGGGGAAAGGAAGCAACCAGGAACTGGTTGTTTGAGTCAGCGCCACAACCCATTGTCCTGGCCCCGGCCCCTCTTCCTTCCCCGGGGAGGGATGGCAAAGGGACCGTGGCTCTGCACAGCCCGTCCCCGTCACAGAGACCGAACATCTCCAGTGGTGGCTGAAGCAGCAACCGGCACCATCCGAAAGAGGTGGTGGGTCCCCTGGGGGGACACAGTGCACGCAGTTTTTCCTACATGGAGCAGCCACAAGCATCCTCACCTGGAAGCCAGCACCCGGAGCCTGATGCTGCCCCCCAGCCTCCCAATCCTTAGAGCTAACAAAAACAGGGGCCCTTCTGAATCCACCTGGCTTTGCCCTAGGAGCTGCCAGAGCTCCCAGAGCTTCCTCTCACTTCGGCACCTTCCAAAGCCTGGAGGAAAGGCTCCTCAGGGACCACTTTCCCAGTGCCCCAGGGCTTTGTAAAGGTGAGCTGGCTTCTCCCAGAGGATGGAGGCCCCTGGGAGCCAGGGCTGTGGCAGACCCAGGAATGCAGCCCCAGGCACTGGCTTCCTGCAGGAAGAGGCTTTGGAGCCATAGGAACAGCATGTGGAACATGTGCCTTGCCAGGGGCTGGTGCCACCCATCCCGTGCCAGGCACCCAGCAATGCCGCAGACTGAAATGGCAGGATGGGTGATGGATGGCAGATACCAGCAGAGCTCATTTTCCACTGGCAAACCAGGCACATGGCTCTGATGGATGGGGGGACAAGGAGACCTGCCCCCATGGCCATTCCTTCTCTGGGACCCCGTCCCACAGACGTAGTGCCAGCGAAGACAGATGCAGTATCTGGAGAGCTGCCTGCCAGCCCAGCAGCCCACGAGGCAGAGACCCAAAAACTCATCACAGTAGTGTCAGCAGCCCACGAGCATGCTGCCTACTCCAAGAGGCCCCTCCAAACACTACCATGCACCCAAGCCAGTGGCTGTTGCTCGGCCCACTTGGTTCCTCTGGCAGGTGAGGAAAGGGTGCAGGTGGCTGCGAGCCCCCACCAGCACCACAGGAGCTATAGAGATGAGTACTAGCCAAGAGGGTTGAGCGAGGGGTCACTTGCCCCAGACTGATCCAGCTATTCCCAGTCTTGCAGGCCATGAGGAAGGCTGGATTCTGGATCCCCAGTGCAGAGTAAAACCCCTCTGCACAATGTCCTGTGCACGGGGCAAAAGGGTGACCCTGCCTGAAGTTAGACAAGGGGCCTCCCATTACGGCGGGTCCCGGCCCTGCTCTCCCGCCGGCACATCCCACCCCACCAGTGACCCAGACAGGGCTGCTCCTTATGGAGCTTCAGTTCCCTCCCCTTGGCAGATAAGCTCCAGCCTGGACCCGCCACTGTCTCTTCACAAAGAAGCCTGCATGCAGCTGCTCAGGAATGCCCCAGCCACTGAGGTCCCAGCAGCCCCGGGAGCGCTCAAGTATTCATCCCAGCTTTACAGACAAGATGAGTTTCAAGCTATCCAGTGTAAAATCCCACTCCTCCCTGTTTCCAACAGCCAGGCACAGGTCTCCCCAGAGAGGCCAGGCACCCGAGGGAGATCTGCTGGATATCTCCAGGGTGACCCATGCCTGAGGACAGAGATGAACCAGCTCAGGTGCAGGGGCTGGCCCCACAACCCCCTTTGGGCCCTTCCCACAGCTCCAAGAATTCCTTTGGTGATTAGCTCCCGTGTGATTAGCTCCTGTCCCCCTCAGAGTGGCAGCGGCACTGTGTGGGAGAGACAGGCAGGGAGCAGGCCAGCATCCCGTGGTCTGGGCCCTGCTCACCTTCCATGCCTGCGAGATGGGAGTCAAGGGCGATGTGCTGGGTACCTAGCGGCACAGCATCCCTCATCCCTCAGGACCTGAGGGGCAGCATCCCGTGGGCCAGGCACTGCCTGCCTGCCAGTAGGGAGCAGGCCAGCATGCCATGTCCATGGTACCTCTGAGACCAACTGGTCCACGCACTGCCCACCTCCCATGCCCCGAAGATGGGAGCCAAGGGAGATGTGCTGTCTACTGACCAGACCCGCACCCCTCATTCCTCACAGCTCAGCATCCCTCACCCCATCCAACCCACGGCTCAGCATCCCTCCTGATCCCCTCCTGTGCAACCCGCAGCTCTTGTGCCCCGTTTCAGAGCTTCGCACCCACTGCTACAACAGCGGTTGCAAAATTAGACAGCGTCAGGCTGTGCTGCCACCCCCTCTGCCCGCTGATTATTAAGCTGTGACAGTCACTTGCGCTGTGACAACCAGTCCCCATTTTCCTGCAGTTTCTAAGCAATCTTCCTGAGGTCTCTCCCAGGGCTGGCAGCTCCCTGCCGCTGCCCACTCTGCTGCGTCCTGCTCCCAAGCCATCAGGCAGGGAAAGGGCAGCAGGAGCTGGGGCCAGCAGGAGCTGCAATCCAGGGCTCCAGGACTCTGACGGGCCTGGCGCCAGGAGCCGTGGCAGACCCCAGCTCCTGGCTCTTCTGGCATTCCCAGGAGCTGGGGTGGGAGGAGAGCTAGAGAGTGTCTGGGAAGGGTTGCTGAACTGCCTGGGCCAGCTAGGTGGGGACAAAGGAGTGACCAGACAGGTCCTGCTTGTCTGACCCGGCTTCCTCAGAGGGCACCTGCCCTCACTGCCCGCTCCCAGCTCCAAGCAAACCCTCTGCTCCCCCCACAAAATACTCCCTGTGGAGCTGAAAGGCTGTCCGCCTCCCCAAGATCGTTTGTGGTATGAGAGCCCCCAGACACCCACTACCTCTGCGATGTGTGGGAGAAGGGAGCTAGGGTGCGGGGGCTACACAGGCACCAGGCTTGCTGCCTGGGGGGGCCCAGCTCCGGGGACAGCAAGTGCAGGAGCTCCCCGTTGCCAGGGCTGGCACCCCACACCTTGGGGCTGGATGCCCATGCCCAGGGCTGGCTCCCCATTGCCTGGGGCTGGCTCTCCGCACCTTGGGGCTGGCTCCCCACTGCCTAGGGATGGCTCCCTGTCGTTATAGCTGGCTCCCCATTGCTTGGGGCTGGCTCCCCCCAGCCCGCGGCTGGCCCCTCG
>VZRE01012366.1:386666-397071 GCA_013396775.1 Cephalopterus ornatus | reverse complement strand
GGGGCTGCAGAGGACCAGGGTGATGGGGATGGGAAGTACCGGCGGTGGGCACCCCCGGGGCAGTGGGGATGGGGGGGACGCTGGGGCTGGGCAATCTGCCGGAGAGATGAGGACGTGGGGAAACAGGGTGATGGTGGGAAAGTACCGGAGCTGGGCACCCTCGGAGTAATAGTGTGGGGATACCAGGGCTGGACAGCCCCCAGGGTGATTGCATTGGGTTGGTAGTCCTAGGGCTGGGCAGCCCCCGGGGTGGTGGGGATGGGGGATACTAGGGCTGGGCACTCCTGGGACGATGGGGCTGTGTGGGAAGTCCTGGGGCTGGGCATCCCAGGGTGTTGGGGCTGGGCCTGGGTGGGGGTCCCAATGCTGGCCCTGTGGTGCGGGTGGCTGAGCAGGGGATGGATGAAGGTAAGGGTACAGGGACCTCTGCCAGGAGGCAGAGGCCACCTCCAAGAGCAGCTGGAGCTGTGCACAGCAGGAGACGGGAGGCGCGGGGAGAGCTTTGGGGCTGGGTCCCATTAGGAACCCTGTGTGAGAGCCACAGGACACTGCAAGAGCCAGGCATGGGGCTGATGAGGTATCGGGTAGGAAAAGCAGGGGGGTCCCTTTTCTGTCAGCACCTCTAAGATCCCCAATCCTGGTACTGAGTGTCCTGGGAGGTACCATGACTGCACAAGGCTGAGCTGCATGCAGGGAGCCCCATCAGGAGAGAGCTGGACACTGGAATCAGCTACTGCCCTTGGGCTCCTTCCCCTGGCCCAAACCTCACCATGTCCCTCTGATGGAGAAAAAAGCCCTTCCCAGGGTGGGGAAACCTGCCCAGCACACCCAGGCCCCCTGCAAGCACAGCCCTTCACCCCTGGGAGCCAAGAGGGATTGGGGTGGCTCAGCCCAGCACTGTGTCCTGGGACGGAGCATCCCTGACACATCGGATCTCGGCATCTGTGTAGCAACGGAAAGGACCAGAAAGTGCTGGGAGGTTGTTATGGAAACAGCCACAAATTGGATCAGTACTTGGCGCAAGGAGCGGTTTGTGTGACTGCTGTGGGAGCAGGTGGGTGTAACAGCCTCAGCAGTGCAGGGGGCCCCGTGGTGGCACCCCAGTGCCCGTGCCATGCCCCTGTGCCAGGGCTGGGCTGCACGGCTCAGAGGGACCCAGGTGGTCGTGGGACTGTGAGCAGTGCAGGCTGGCTCCCACGCACCTCGCCCAGCCTCCGCACTCCCTGAGAAGGCAAAGGACTGGGGTGAGCTGGGGGTGGTTTGCAGAAATTCCATCAAGAAAATACTTTCTGCCACTCCCCCAAGCCCCAGCTGAGCCCAGACACACAGCACGCAGGCAGCAGCCCCTCTTCAAACAGCCCCACTTGTGGGTCATGGGGCTGT
Source organism: Cephalopterus ornatus (assembly GCA_013396775.1). Taxonomy (NCBI): domain Eukaryota; kingdom Metazoa; phylum Chordata; class Aves; order Passeriformes; family Cotingidae; genus Cephalopterus; species Cephalopterus ornatus. The sequence continues at coordinate 395,688 of VZRE01012366.1, read as the reverse complement.
GATTCAACAGTGGGACCTTTGTTCTGCACCCTGGCCCAAGGAGCTGGGCAAGTCCCCACCACTCTGAGACACTTGTCACCTGGTGCGAGGCAGCCCCAGACCCCAGGTGGTCCTTGAGCCCCGTGGGCACATGCAGCCACCTGGACTGTCCTGGCCACGTGGTTCCTGGGAGCCCAGACAGCTCCAGGTGGCCCATCCAGGACACTGGGCTCACCCTGACGGGGCTGAAGGGCAGGAGGGTGCAAGCGGCTGAGCACACTCTGCTTGCCCGGCCCCACTGCGGGCACTGAGCAGGGCGCTGTCTGGCCCGAGCACAGGAGTGGCTTCACTCTCTGTTCCCAGAGCAGCCCCTCTCCTGGCAGAGAACCCAGCTATGAAGAAGCCATAAACACTCGCTAAGTGGCCGAGCTGGTTATTTTCTGTCCAAGAGACCATGTTAAAGCTCACAACCAGTGAGACAGATGAGCTCATTGGAGAAGAATGGCTCGGGGCTGGCCAGGCCGGGGCCAGGGAGCAGGGCCAGGGCTCTCAGCCCTGCACCGGCACCATGGCGAGTCACTCCCAGGGCTGTGTTGGACCCCGAGGGGTCCCACATCGCAGCAGAATGAGTACAGCCACCAGCAGGGTCCCAGCTGGGACACCGAGCCCTGCAAGCCCTTAGCTTTCCCCACTGAAGGTGACCCCCAAGCTGCCCCTCAGACCTGGTGCTGGCAGGGGATCTGTGTGCAGGGCTGGAAAACTGGGCTGGCGCTGCCGTGACACCTTTGTGTCACCTCAAGTCCCCTCCAGGCTCTGCATTCCTGGGATTCCTTCAGTGCACCAACATATTTCCTTGCTCTGTGTCCCGGGAGCTGCACTGGCGCCTGGCTGTCCTGCCCGTGCCCAGGATGGGCACTGCCAGTGGTGCCCTCTGTGCTCCGGGTGTGCCCAGGGCTGGAGAATGCTGTCACCTGGCCCTGCTACATCCCTGGTAGTGTGAGAGCTTGGCGTGAAGACATTTGTGGGGCCAGGCCCAGGGGACACAGGGACCCCGCAGCCCTGATCACTCCACAACCTGCCCCCACCTCCCCAGCCATGCAGAGCTTCCTCTGAACACCTCCCAGAACAGCTGTGCCAGAGAACAGCACAGAGCCAGGCTGCCACCCCCTGCCGTGGTGACATCGCTAGTTCGTGTCATTTATGAGCCATTCATGGCAGATGTGGGATGCGAGGGGTGGCACTGGCATCTCCCCCCCAAGACCACTGGACCCCTCAGCCCCTCTACCCTCAGCAGTGCAGGGGCAGACCAGGCACCTTCCTCCCGGTGGGGTCCCTGGGGATATTCTCTGGAGATGCTTCCCACCCCAGCACAAGTAGTTGGGAGGGAAGAGGAGGGACACATCCAGTCCTTGGGCTGGGCACAGGCACTGCCAGGGGGCAGAGGGCACTGCACCCCTCCCCCTGTCCCCCACTCCGGCAGCTGCCTGCTGACACCATCAGTGTGTTCCACCTGTAAACCCTCACATGAGGGGTGATGGGCAGCCAGCTGGCCCCATCCCTCCATCCCCATTGCGTGCAGGCAGGAGCCAGGAGCTGAGCAGGCAGCTCTGCCAGCCCTGGGGCTGCCTGCTGCCTGCACCCACCTCCAGTGGGTGCCTGTTGTATGTCATGCACCCACCACTCCCTGCCAGGCCCTCCCGGAGCACGGCCATGAGTCCCACAGGCGGGAGAGGGAAAAAACTTCTACTTACCTAACTCTGCCTCCTCCTCTTCTCCCCACAGGGCCCAAGGCCACGGGGGATGACAGCTGCCCTGCACCTCATCCACTGCTCTGAGCCCCCATGGCTGCCCACAGGGCGGACTGGCGTCTGCCCCGGCCAGGAGCAGGGAACGGCCACAGCGCCAACTCCAGCAATCGCTCGCTTGCGCTAACTCGATCCAGGTTTCTGGAGAAAGGCTGGATGGAAACACTTCTCCCACCCCAGCCCAGGCCCTTCTTAAAGATATAGCTACACGTCCCTGCTGCGGGTACTGGAGCCATGGAGATGGAGCGGCGACGGAGCATCCTGCCAGCTGGCATCCTTCCAGCGGGCCTGGGAGCCGCGCAAGGGATGCCGCGCAAGGGATGCGATTGGTGGGACCCCTGGGGAGGAGATGGCACCGCCACCTGTGCTGTGGGCTATGCCAGCCCATGTGGCTGCTGTGGGCAGTGTGAACTGCCCCTCCAGTACTTAACAGGGCAGCCAGGTGAAGGGCTCCTGAGGCTGGCAGCACCCTATGGCCGCCAGGGAGGTGGCTGTCCGTCCCCTCCCACCCTTGGCCAGGGTCCCAACGCGGCAGGAAGGGAGCTGGTCCCACACAGGCAGCCCTTTGCAGGTGGCCTCAACAACCCACACGCTGCCTGACATCCGGGACCACCCGGGAGGCTGCCGGCTGCAGCTGCAGGGAGAACACCCGGGGGCCGGCTGGAACCTCGTTGTGATCTGGACAAGGGTGCACCCTCACGCTGGGTCTGCAAAGGGGGGTCTGCTCCCCCTGCTTGCAGGACGCAGCCACGTGAAAGCTCCCCAGATGGCAATGGTGGGATGGTGACGGACAAGCCCTGTCCAGTGGAGAGGTGCTGGCATCAGGCAGCCATGGCCACAGTAGCCAGCTGTGAGGGATGGGAAAGCACCAGAGCAGAATCCTGTCACAGGGGCAGGTGAGTCTGAGGGCTGACCCCATAGCAGCAGAGACCCTGTGGTTCCATGGTGCATGGAACAAGCAAAAGGCAACCCAGGAGCATCCCTCTGGGAGCTCTGACAGCACAGACCCCGGCACCCTCAGCATGCCCAGAGTCCCCACCTCTGCAACAGACACATGTATGCACACTCAGACACGTATGGATGCACAAGCACCTGTGTGAGTGGGGTTTGCCCTGCACTGGGGATGTGGTGCGCCCTGCTGTTCCCAACCTCCTGCCTGGCCATGGGGACACTGAGTCAGGATCCAAGCTCACAGCGGGGCCATGCTGCTCCATATGGATGCAGCCATTGACTCGAGGTGCTGGGAAGGGAGGGAAATGGCCGCCCACAGCCACCGTCTGGGTAACTGGGCGGGGGAAGGGGGGAATTAACTCATTCCCTGGCTGCTTTGATCTGCTGCCATTAATTAACTGAAGGAGTAATGACCCTCTCTTGGTTTCCATAATGCCCACCATGCTCAGTCTCCCCATGCCATGCAGCTCCATGTTGGCTCCCAGAGCTGTGACCAGCTGCCAGACACTGCCCCATGCCAGGCTGGCATCTGTGTCTGGTCAGGCTCGGGTGGACAGGCAGGGGACAGTCACCCTGTGTGCTGGCAGGTACTCACCCAGAGCCACGCATTCCCCGCTGCCCGAGGTGCCAGCCTGATCCCCCGCCAGAGGCATCCCAGTGCCCGAGGCAGGTGGGCAGCCTTTCTGCCAGGCATGAGTGCAGGAGAAGGGTGGCGGAGCCCCCTGGCACGGGTGAGGAGAAGAAGAGCTAATTCTCCTTGCCAGCATCCTCAGCCCATTCGGCACCACGCCAGCTCTGGCTCAATCCAGGCTTTGTGCTGGCAGCGGGCAGCTCCCGTGCACGCGCAGTGGCCAGTGTGCGGCCGGCCCTGTGCCAGTGCCCGCCGGGAAATGTGCACGGCCAGTGGGCATGGCCCTGGGCACCCGGCAAGCACAGACCATGCTGAGAGCTGGGTACCTGTCCCCAAGGGCCTGCTGGTTTCCTCCCCTTCCAGGGGTCACCTGCTCTCCAGTGCTCAGCCCCTCCAACCACTGGCACCTCACTGCACGGATAACTTGTGCAGATGCCCTGAGGAGCCATCCTGCACTCCCACCTCTGCTTCTTCTGATCACCACGGAGCTCCCTGCAGCTGGAGAACTGGCTGCCAAGGCACACTCCAGCTCTTGCTTCCACATGGAGGTGAACGCATCCCGCGCGCTGCTTTAGGATGACGCAAGCTCCAAGGAGACACATAGTTGAAGAAAATCCATGTTTCTGGTCCATAAGTGCTGCCATATTCCCAGCCAATGTGATGCTGTAAGCGCTTCCTAAGAGGAGCCAGGAACACTGGTGCTTGTGGAGTTTCTTCTAAGCTCACTCTGCAGGAACTGGCCCAAGCAGGAGGAATCAGGAACACCAGAGGTCTGTGAGGCTGTGAGGGAACACAGTGACCGTATTCCCTTCTGCTTCCATGCACTTCTTACTGGGTGATGGGGATCTTGAGGTCCTGCTGCTCCAAGGGACCTACTGCCCCCGAGGGCCACAGCCCAGCTCCTGAGCAAGGACCACCAGCTCAACTCTCACAGGAATCCTTTCAAAACACCACCCAAGGCTGAAAACGCTTTTTTTTTAAATCAGGATTTGGGTCCGTTCAAGCAGGAATCCTGGCCCCAACAAAACGCCAGGAGGGAGAGAGAGAGGTTGCCGCAACGAACTGGAGATGCCATCCTCAACGTCAGCTCTCAGGATGTCCCGTGTGTCCCCTCTGAGCATGGTCAGGTTCTGCAGGGACCCCACACCCACAGGCAGGGGGGCCTGGGTGTAAACTGCGACCACGGAGGGTGGCAAAGCCCAGCCAGGTCTGCCCCTTCCTTGCAGGAACATCAGCAGTGAAGGGAGATACTGACAGCAGGGTTGAGGTGTCCTGCCCCCCGTGCTGCCTGTAACACACATTTTCGGGGACTGGCTGTCAGCCCGCTGCCGAGGACGGCTGTCGGCCAGAGCGAGGCCGCTGGGAGCCGTGCATTATCCATCCATCCACCTCTCGCTGAGCCGCTCGGCAGACGGTTCCTGTTAAGGGGAGGGTGCGGTTCCGCTCCCCCTCCTCCGGCAGCCGAGCCAACCATCCAGCCTTGGTCAGCATCCCGCTTCCCGCCCACGCCAGCAGCCGGGGGAGCTGTGCTCGCCCCTCCGATGCTGAAATCACCGCTGGCTCGGAGAAATGCAGGCAGAGAAAACGTCTTGGAGGTCTGGGAGGGTTTTGGGAGCTGCTCTGCCCTGCAGAGGAAGCTGCAGCGGGTTGTGGCTGGGATGAGCAGGGCTGGGCTCCCGGGAGGGGGATGGGGGGGAGAACCCTCATAAGCCACTTTGGCACCACTGTGGGGCTTCAGAACTGCTGTGGGGCAAGCAAGGCTCACCTGTCACTGGCCACAGCCCGTCCTGGTGACCAAGGAGGCTCCAAATGCCCCTTCCCAGTGGTGATCATGGCCACAGCGAGTCAGGGCTGCGGAGGAGGAGAGCATCAGGATGGACTGAGGCCACATCTCACTCCAAACTGACCCTTCTTGTCCCCTTGATTTGGGACATCTCCTTCCCATGGCTCTGCAGTGAGAGCCCAGCACCACTCCTGGCACTTTTTTCTGACTTGAAGGGCACTGAGGCTCAGTAAGTTTCACATGGGTGAGCCCTGGCACTGTGGTCGTGGCTGCAACCCTTGTTCCCTGTCCTGGGGGACCAAAGGACAGACCAACCACCCCAACCTGGCAGGAAACTCCAGCATGTCAGCAAGGTTTTTTTTTCTTTCATTCCTTTTTTTTTATTTTTTGTTTTGTTTTTTTAATGCAGTGGCAGGATCTGGGGGAAAATGTCTGTGGTAGCCCAGCAATGGGAGAGCCGAGCAGAGGGCGCAGGGGGCAGCAGCCCTGGCTGGCCAATGGCTTTGTCTATCTCAACAGCTAATTTCAAGGAAGGCTGGGAGGTCAGAGGATGGGAACGCTGCACATTTCAGCAGGAGCAGTAAACAGTTGCTCCTGCCAGCACAGCCCAGGGTTCCTTCCAGAGAACTGTCCCACAGCTCTTCAGGGACTGCTGCTTGAATAGCTCTCGGCGCCAGCCCCATCCTCTGCTTTGCTGAGATTTATTTCTGGAGCTGCAGGGTCCCGAGGCGGGAGGGATGAGCCTGTATGTCACCCTCTGGGACATGGCTGTGCCAAGGGGAGTGGGACAGGGAGCCTGATCCCTGCTCTGTCCTGGCTGGAGTGGGACCTCACTCCTGGATGTGGCATCCTCGGGTCTCTGCACCAAGGGATGAGGGATTCTCCCAGCTCCTGGGGTTAGGCGTGCATCCTCCCTACTCCCACCACTGCTGGTGAATAAGAGCAGAGGAATCCAACAGTCCTTGGCTGCTGTATCACACTGGAAACAGCCACATTGCCTTGTTGGACAAGTGTTTTCCCAGCCCTTCACTGTGTAATTCCTTCATCTGGCAGCAACACTGCTCCACTGGTATCTCCCCTTCCTGAGGAGGAGGATGAGGCAGCTTCCACCAGCTCACAGCCTCTGGCAAGACCAGTGGACACATCCAGCTGCACGGTGGTGACCAGAGCTCCCCAGCCAGGGTGAGGAGACCTGCAGGTTTTGGATGCCTTTAAACCTGTCTTTGAGGATCCAAAGCCAGGCAAAGACTCCTGATTCAGCTGAGGATGCCCAAACCTGGGAGCTGGAGCAGCGCAAGGACCATCCTTGGGAAGGGTAAATGACGACAGGCCGATAGGAGCTGGGGCCAGTTCATCTGTGGGGGCTGGGCAGCCTCCCCCCATGTCCTGCCTGCCCCATGGCTGGACTTTGGTAATAGCTGGAGTGTTCCTGCTTCCCAAGAAGTCTCTGGTCCCCATCATGTGGCATCAGAGGAGCAAAAGGATGGGACTAATCCAGCCCAGGCAGGTGCTGCAGCTGGTGCTGGGATGGTGTTGTCTCCAGCCCTGCCCAGGAGGGATGGCACCTGCTGGGTCCCTGGCCTGATCCATCCCTGTCCTTGCAAGCTGACCAGGCAGGCTGTGACATGTCACCCAGACTCCACTGGCTGTGCAGAGGCTGCACCAAGGCAGGAACGATCCCAGGTTATCTTTCCCTGCATCTCCCAAGGACAAGACGCTGGGGTTCCATTCCAGTTTAAGAGGAGAAAGGTGATTTTTGCCTCTCTTGGATCCTCTTCAGGAAATGAAAACAAGGAGAAAATAAACCCCAAACCCAGTGCGGGATGTTGTTAAGCACTTGCTCCTCGCTCCTGAGACCCTGCTGTGCTGCGGCTTGGTGGGAAGTGCTCTCCCACAGCCCTGGGCGGCCGCAGCTCTCCCACAGTGCCAGGAGCTCACATGGAACTCCCATCTCCCTGAGATGTGATCTGTCCCCCACCGCGGGCTGATGCTGGAGCGTTTAGAGGAAGAAACAGCCACCGAAATACCAGTTGGAATTCTGGGAGGCATGGTGGGCTCAGCTCTACTTGCTTCACATTGCCCCAACTCTTCCCACAAGGTAAATCACAGCATTTTTATGATGTGACACACCTCTGACCCAGGCTCTGAGCCAGAACGGCACATCTGCATACATGCATATTCATGGATCTAACGAGGAGCTGCATCACGGGAGGACAATTTGCTGCTGCCTTATGCACACACCTGCAGCTGCCTGTGGTGTTGCTCCACAAGAAACTCCGGGTGCATGGAATTAGCTGAACACAAAACGTGGGGCTACACACCCCACCTGCCCATAACAGCAGCTGCAGCCATTCCCCCCACTGTCCTCTGCACCATGTCCACCACGCTGTCCCTCCACTGTCTCTCACCGTCCCTCACACCATCTCTCCCATGCCATCCTCCCGCTGTCCCCACACACTGTGCCCCTGCCACCATGGTGGCACACATACAATGCTCGTGTGGCCACCTGGAGCATTCCCAACCTGCTGGCCAGACACAGGCAGTGAGGGACCATCTGGTCACCAGCACGGTCAGAACCTCCTCCGGCAGACACCGCTCCAGCACATACAGTGATGATGCTGCCAGGTTTGGCACGGCACTGGTGCTGTGCACGGGTCAGCTTGGGTGAAACCTTGCCATTCCCTCGTTTGTCCTGGCTGATTCACAGGACAACGGGAGCCTCTTCTTACCCTAATGACGGATCCACAGCATTTGCAGGAGCAGCGTGGCTCTCAGGCTGAGTGCTCCGCTCACTCCTGGTATCCGGGACACACGCTGCGAGGGTCTGGCAGTCATTTCCCATGGCTCCAGGCAGACAGAGCAGCAAGGGAGACCTTGCGATGGGGTTTGCCGAAAGCAGAGGCACATGGTCTGCCAAGGGCCTGGGAAACGCGCGGCGCTTCAGGGGAACGTGCTGGAGCAGCATTGCCCTTCCCACCCCACAAAGCCTTTAAAATAAACTTCTATAAACAAATCCAAAATGAGCTTATTTTAAACTCTTCTGAAACAGGCTGCCTGCTCCTGACCCAGCACAGCAGCCTGTGCCAGACCAAAACGCTTGGAATGGGAAGTGGAAGCAGTCCAAGGGAACCCAAACCCTGCCGGCTGCCAGGAGAGGGGATGAGCCGACAGGACGCCTGGGAGACAACCCAGCATTTACCCCAGACACACAACACCCTGAGCAAAATCTGCCCTGCGCTGGATGGGACAGCCCTCTTGGTCCTCTGCCCCAGAATGGGGTGAAGCACCTAAGGCAGGGACAGTATAGGGTTGGCAAGAACCAGCTCTGGCAGCCTGGTGTCCCTGCTTTCCCAAAACAGCCCCTGGTAATTGGGGACGCAGCATGAGATGCGCTTGGACAGCAGCCTGGAAAATGCCCACTGTGAGCAGGGGAATAAAGGCCAGACAGAGGGAAGGGGTGCGGGGGTGTCCTGGCCTCACCCCAACACCCCAGCCCAGCACAGTGCCCTGGCCACTGGCACCATGGGCCTTGGTGAGGGTAATCGCCACCCCCACCCCGCTCCCTCAGAACCTCCCTGCTGATGGAGCAGGGATGATGAGCCCCGACAGAAGGAGCCGGCGAGGATCCCCCGCCTGGGGAGGGAACGCGGAGGGACCACGTCGGAGGAGCAGCAGCGCAGCCCTCCGGCACTGGGGCAGGGAGCGGGACCCCTCGGAGCGGGAAGCGGCCCTAACGCTGGCACCACCCGGGCTGGGGCACGCAGGACCCCCCGTCCCACGGTGGGGGTCCCCTTACCTGTGGCGGCGGCGCGGAGCGGGCGGCCCCGCAGCAGCGCCTGCAGGCGGGCGGCGCGGCGGTGCAGGTGGGCGGCG
>VZRE01012366.1:349316-386602 GCA_013396775.1 Cephalopterus ornatus | reverse complement strand
TGTCCCCCAGGAGGGCGACCGAGTGGCCACAGAGCTCGGCCAGCTGCCGCAGCAGGGCGAGGGCCGCCAGGCTGCAGGTGTCCCGCAGCTCGGTCAGCGGCCCCGCCGGCCGGACCCGCACCGCCACGCACCGCCGGTAGAACGGCATGGGGCGGCTCGGCTCGGGACAGCTCGGCTCTGTTTTCCCCGGTTCGGTTGCCTCCCGGCCCTGCTCGGTTCAGCCCAGCCGGGACCAGTTNCAGCCGGGACCAGTTCCCCCCGTCCAGCCCCGCGGCTGCGAGGGCTCTGGTCCGGCCGCGGAGCCGGGGCTCGGGGCCGGTCGATGGGAGGAGGAGGAGGAGGAGGAGGAGGAAGGGGAGGGAGGGGGCGGCCCCGCTCGGGGATGCTCGGGCCGGCGGCGGGGCACCGCGGCACGTCCCGGCAGCCCAGAGAGAGAGACCGGGCCCGGCGGAAGGAGCTGCGGGGCCGCTGCTGGCTGGCGGCACCCGCGGCGCTGGCGCTGCTCGGTCACCCTTCGGGGCCGGTTCTTCCCTCCTGGTGCCCGTTCTGGAGGGCACGGGCATCCCTCCCGCTGCCGGTTCTTCTCTTCTGGTGCCATTCCCGAGGACGCGGGTACCCCACGGTACCAGCTGTTCCCCACCCCGTTCCCATTCCCGAAGGCATGGGCCCCACCGACGCTCTCTCCAGCTGCAGTTGTCCCTCTCGTGCTGGGACAGGGGGGCTGCGGGGCCTCCCCCGAGACCTACCCGGGCCTCCCTGGGCTTCGGGGCCCCGGTGCCCCCTGAGGTGGGCAGCTCCCAGCAGCCGCAGCAGGACAGGTCGTTAGTCTCGCATTTTTCCCACTTTCCCCGTGGATGTTCCTGTCCCAGCAGCTGCTCCCCGCACCCGCACCCCAGCGCACGCTAAAGCCAATATTTGGTTACCCCAGGGGCATGCCGAGGTACAGCGGGATTGTCCTGACTGTCTGACCTGGCTGCGTGTGGGGAGTCCCGGCAGCAGTGGGAGCAGCAACAAAAGTTGAGAGAAGAGCAGCTGTAATGGATGTAATCTCCAATCCAGCTGGCTCAGCACCCCGTCCCCAGCAGCTCCACGGGGCTGCTCTCACTGAGAACTTCGTTCTGCCTCTCCCTTTTCCCTTTCCTATTTCAGCTTCATGAGGTGTCCCGAGCTCCTCTCTGTGCAGAGAGCTGAACAATGTCTCCTCCAGGACAGTCTTGGAGCTCTCCTGTGTTGTCATTCTCTAGACTCATGGGACTGTGGTGGTTGGCACCTCCCTGAATGAAACCCAGGCAGCAGCAGGAGCTGATGAGCCTTTGTGTCTTTGGCTCTGTTCCCAGAGCAGATGGGGAAACTGAGGCACAGGGTCACACCCCACTGGGAGGTGAAGAGGGTGAAGTCAGCCCAATTCTCTTAGTTTGGCCAGCTCTGACCATGAATCATCATCTGGGTAAGGAGAGCATCTGGAGCCCATCAGGGCTCTGTTTGCTCCCCATTCCCAGCCCACCCACCCTTCCAGCACTGGCCTCTCCTACTGACAACCAAGAAGGAACACAAGGACAACGTGCCTATTTCTGTGGCTTTTCCAACACAGACCTGTGTGTTTCAAAATACAAACACCAGGTTTACACCGTCCTCCCCATCAGCTGCAATGCTCACCCGGGCACTGTTCTGCTGGTCAGGGCAAGGGCTGGCAACCCTGCCAAAATGAGAATTTACCCGGTTTTTGTCTGGTTTCCTCTTGTTCTGCCTCACGACACAGGTTTGTCATGGCAGCAGTGCCCAGGTCTTCAGGCTGGCTTAGCAAGCAAGAGAATTTTAAACTGGGTAAGTACCAAGGGCTTTTCCTTTTGCTTTCTTTGTGCCTTCAGCCTCATTTACAAGGCTTCTCCACAGCTGGAGAGGTGTGAACACATTGCCCTCGAGTGCAAACAGAGATCCTCAGATCATAACCTGACTCTGGGACCAAGGGGATTCATAAAGCCATCACGTAGTTCAACAACCTCAATAAATCAGAAAATCTGGTCGCTTAGCAACTTAAACTTGCTTTTTCTTTCCTAAATGGAGTGTGTTTTTCTGAAGTCTTCTGCGAAATATTTAGCATGAGAAAACGACAAGGACCCTTTCTATGTGAAGTAAGCTGCACCATGAAGTCATCACATTATTCTGATGATCAGGAGCAGGGCTGGCCAGGGTGTGAGGGCTGGAAATCAGGAGCCATAGCCCTGTGATGGCTCTGGAGCTGCAAACAGGCCCCAGGGAGAGATCCTGGAGGAGGCAGTGCCAGAGCAGCGTACCTCCATGAGGGTTTTGCTTCTCTGCAGGGCCAGGCTCCTTGCTGTAGGCAGAGGCAGGATCCAGGGGCTGCTCCGGGATGCTGTAACCAACGTGCGAAACCCTGGCGCAGGGAGCAATGGGCTTGGGATCCCGTGGGAAACAGCTCCATTGGCCACTGTCCGGGCAGGAGCATAGCCAGTTCTGCAAACACTGATTGCAACCAGATGCTTCAGGCATTGCTTTCCCTGCTTCAACTCCGCTCCACCCCGGAGGGAGCATCCCCTCCGAGGGAGGGGACACCGTGTGCCCGGAGGGGATACCTCGGGTGGGTTTTATGGGTGGTGGGACTTTGGGTGAGCCTTGCTTGGTGGAGAGGAGTGGGGGATGCTGGTGCCAGGATCCTGGAGGGTGTCCTTACCTTCTCCCAAACTTACCGTGAGGATTCTCATTGCCTCTGTCTTGTGTCTTTTCACTGAACATCTGGTGATTGAGTGATGATCATCAGCTCTCCACACAACTACCTGTCCCATATTGCATCCCTGGACACCAGGAAATCCAGAGCAGCATCACTGGCTGAACCAACGCCTGAGGAGTTCAGGATCCAACAGGCAAACTCTGCTTTTGCAGAACTTCTCCAAGACCTCCAGCTCCAGAGCAACACTCATCTGCAGCCCACGGCCACAGACGTGATCCAAGCTTGGCTCCTCACAGGCAGCACCCGATGGGAGCTGCACTGCTCCGGCTGCCCCAGAACCCCTCACTGGGGCTCTCTCATGCTGCCCAGATGCTGGATCCCGCCTTGCCTTGTGGCTCCCATTGGCCTCCCAGCGCCCACTGGAGGGTGCTCTCTGCCAAGCTTTGCGCCGCGGATGCTTCCGAGCATTGGTGGGGAAAAAACAAGCGAGAAGTTGGAGCGGTTTTGGTGGGATGTGCGAGTAAATCCCTTCCCCATCGAGGAGGCAGCACTGGACCCCACCGGGCACCGTGCGGATCCCACTGCAGCCACATGCCCCGGGACCAGCTCCTGTCCCGTTTGCCCCCCCATCCAACCCACTCCCTTGAGTTGCCCTCTCAGGCTTTGCACTGGGACAGCGATTCCCGGGGGCAGTGGCCAAAGCTGCTCCACGTGCCCGAGCTGCAGGTAAACACTTCCAGCTCACATTGCTTGGCTGTGCCACTCCATGCAGCCTTAGGGCACACTGCCTTGGAGCCTGGGAGGCGCAGCCTCCGTGCTCTCCCCGTGTCTCCTCCAGTCATCCCATGCAAAGGTGCCAAGCAGATCCCAGCAGAGACGTGCAGACTGCTGGTGCTGTGGGTCGACTTGGACACGGTCTCATGGCCCAGGACACAGAGGCAGGACAGGAAACAGCAGCACCTGAGATCAGGCTTTTCTTCCACACAATCCCCTTTATTTCCTGAGCTGCACACAGGCTGTCCAGAACTTCATCCAAGGAGTGTGAAATATCCCCACCCAGGCTGACGGATCCAGCTCCAACCACCTCCCCGGTCCCTGTCCTCCTGCTAAAAATTAATTGGCATGGCCAAGACCCCAAGGGCATCTCCTACAACCAGGTCTGATCACTGATGCCGTTTGCTACCAAAATGGGCTACAACATCCCCTGTTCTTGCCTCACACCTGGTTCTAATCATTACAGCAGCTCCTTTTCCCTCCAGATTCACTCCCTCCCACCCCAGCAGTCCCCTCTGTGCATTCTTCCAAGGCTGGGCTTTGCACTCCCAAAACGTGGGTGCTGAAGAACGTGTTTGTCAAAGTGGATGTTCAGCTGCAAACTGGAAGAGCTCTCTGGCTCAGGCTCCTTGGAGGTGCAATGGGTTTTCTGGGTTCAATTAACTTTCCTCTGTGTCATCTGTGAGCTGGACTCTGCTCTCCAGCTCTTCCTCCTTTCCAGATGTCTGCAGAAAACATTAACATGTGCAGTGATGAGATCCATGGTGGAGTTGTTCGTGAAAAATTGAATATCAAGTCCCTTAGTTTTCTGTCCAAGTAATTTTTTGCATATTGCCGTCATTCTTCTGGCTCTTACCTGTATGTAGTGTTGCACCTTGCTCAGCCCTCTGGCTACCCCAGACATCCTTAACTCCCACTGGGAGCAGGAGCAGTACCAGTACCAGGGATGTTTTGGAAAGACTGACACATTTTCCATCACGGAATCCATGTCATCCCATCTGTGCTCCATTAGTCTATTTTTAACCACAGTTTAAAGCCATTTTCCAGGAACAAACACAGACTTGCTGGCCTGTAACTCCTTCAACCCCTGGTGACATTTTGGGTTCAGGTATGTGACTTGCTGCCAGGTAGAGCAGAGGCTGCAGTAATGGGTTGCATGTTCATAGAATTATGGAATGGTTTGGGTTGGAAGGGACCTTTAAAGCTCATCTAATTCCACCCCCCTGCCATGGGCAGGGACATCTTCCACTAGCCCGGGTTGCTCCAAGCCCTGTCCAACCTGGCCTTGCACTTCCAGGGATGGGGCAGCCACAGGTTCTCTGGGCAACCTGTGCCAGGGCCTCCCCACCCTCACAGGGAAGAATATTTTACAGCAGATCAGCAATTAACATCTCCCTTTTTTTAGTCACATTTTTACACCTGCTGAGTCACTGTTGTGCACTGAATTGGTTTTCATTCTTTGCAAGCCTCATCTCCTGCAGCCCACACACCAAACTTGCTGACGTCCCAGGTGCAGACTCCGGGCACCGTGTCCCTCCTGGGGAAGGAACATTAGGATGAAGGGCGGCACTGTTGATGATTTCATAGGTTTTGTGTATTTTTGAGTTTACTAGTTGGAGAACAAATAGGTATTGAGCCTGGGAACCCGAGAGCAGCTGCCCAGCAATAGGCCTCAGAGATAACTCTGGAATCCAGCAAAAGACCTTGGATGCTCAGTGAGAGCGAAAGAAGAAGCTACTAGACTTCTGCGGAGGAACACCTTGCAGCAAAGTCCTGTTACCTAGTTAAAGTAAAGAAAAGTGACTGTTTAAGTTAACCTTTCTTGCAAGAAAAATGTGGATCCACTTTTAATAATAACAGACCATTATAAGATAGTATAAGTAAGTTTAAATAGCATAATAAGTTTGCAAAAAATGTATAAATGTATAACAAGTAATTCCATGCATACTGCCCTCCCTGTAGCTTGTAAAATCCTTGAGCTAGGTGAGATAAGTTGCTGAAATGTAAACAATGCGTGCCAGAATTGGTGATTTCACCAGTTCTCGGGCTGCTACCCACCTCCGCTCTCCCTGTTGTGTGTGTGTAAGACGAAGAGGACAAGAAAGAATAAACCTTTACTTTAGCTAATACAGTTAGTTGTCCTTCGTTTAATTCTGGCCTCAAAAAACCCTGAAGGACAACAAGGGAACTGTGTTAGAGTCAGGGGATGTCGTGAATGCGTCATTTACTCACTCTAGGTTTCCTTGCAGACCGGGACAGCACTTGCTGTGCTTGCTTTGCCGTGAGCCCCTGGGCCACCCCCGAGCCCGGTGCTGCAGCATGCCACAAACAGAGGTGCAAGGGGGTCAGTGGTCGGTCTTTGGAGTAAAGTGCCTCAGTACTGGGGACAAGCCCGTGGGATCCCAGGGACTGAGGGTGGGAGGGGGCTCTGTGTCATCCGTATCACCAGCCTCTACACAAGGGGACAGCAGAGCACTAGGCAGCACCCAGGGTACAAGGCAAAGCTGATGTTCTAAACTCCTGTCCTTGCTGTGGCCTGTCTTTCCAGGCAAAGAAAGCAATTTCCCTCTTTCCAAGGCTGTTAACAGCCCAGGCCCTGAGCTGGGGCGCTTGGTACAGCACAGTGGTATCCACCTCATCCTTCTCCCAGCAGTATGGGATGCTCATGGGGTTTCTACAGGGATATAAGGAGCTTCTCTCACCTCCCTTAATCGGGAGGCCTCAGGTTGCCCTTAAGAATGAAAATCATCTTGTATGACCTCAAGCTGTGCCTGGGAAAAGCCCCACTATCCAGGTGATCCCTCACAGTATGCAAATGTTAATTAAGAACTTCACAAAGCTCCACTTGTTTCTCCCTCTGCACTCCGTTTTTCCCTCTTTGGGGCCTCAGAGCTCGTTACTGGACGTGCTGGCCATGGGGAGCAAGTTTTTAAATAATCTGCTGCAAAATAATGATTATTGGACAAAACCCATGGGCAAAATTCCATCTGCAGGGAAGAGGACATGGTTCTTTTAATTGACACAATGCAGGTGTTTGTGTCAGGAAGGAAACACCACTTTGATGCTGTTTAAATACCTGGGGTTGTTGAAAGGTATTAATAAAGAGTCACCCATGCAGAGGCTCTGTGGATGGATCCTGCTGTGTACTCAGAAGGATTCATCTTGTTCTGAAGCAGAGGCTCCAGGCGTGTGGCAGCTCACAGCGACATTTTCATTTATTCTTACACATGAAATGAGATTTTTTTCCTGTGCCAATAGATTTTTTTTTAAGATTTCCACCCGTTTATAATCTGTGAGCTGTGGCAGTGGTGTGGGAGGACGTGCACGCCAGGAGGACCAGAGCTGATCTGTACCTGTGGCAGAGCAGAGCACACCAGTGTCGGGTGGCCCTGAGATTGGCACAAGGGTAGGCACAGCTCTGCTCTTGTCTCTGGCAGTGTGGTTGCTCTGCTGATGCAGGGTTGGAGATGATGTGTGTGGACACTCCTGCTCCAAAGGCTCTGAGATTTCGCCAAATCTGCAAATCACACATGGCTGCAGAACACAAGGGACTATTTTCATGGGGCTGTGCTCCCCATGGAGGAGACCCTCATGCAGGAGGGCCCATCCATGCAGGAGGACACCACAATGTGTCCTCTCCATGGGATCACCACAGTCCTGGCTCCTGGGAACTGATTGTGCTGATCCCTTTGGGCAATGCCAGGCAGAATTGGGGCACACGTGTTATACCTCCCCATCCTACCTGGGATTGTAGGGCACCAGCCCTACCAGCTCATTCTTCCCCATCAGGATGTGGAGGGAGAGGAGTCTCACTCAGGCTGATCGATCACTGTCACTTCCAATTATGATAATAAATGTCTCCTGCTGCCTCTTTTGCTCTCCTGGTTCTGCCAGCGTGGCCGCGCTCCTTGCACAGATTAAATGCTTGATGAACACCGTCACCACTGTCATTCACACTGTCCTGTCATTCACCAAGGGACTCTCAGTGGGTTAAATAATTGCTGGTGAGAACTTCTCCCTGTCAGGATGCCCTCTGTGTGCTCAGGAATCATTCTCCTCCTGCCTTGCTGCCAGCTCTGCTCTGGAGGGGAGGGAACGCAGTGGCACAGAGCTCTTGAGTCTCATCCAGAGGCCAAGTCAGCGTTGGACCTTGCCTGGATCGACACCCCAGACTTCAGAGCCATTGCAGCAGCCAAAGCTCATCTTCCTGCTCTCTCCCAGTCCCCTTTGCTGTCCGTCTGGTTCCAAAATCTTCCTCTGTCATCCTCCTGAGCAGCACAGCCCAGAAGCGCTCGGACAGGCGGTGCTACCACTGACATCAGTGTCAATGAGGTCACACATGGCCACTGTGCATCAGTAAGGACACAGCGAGTCCTACAGCTCAAGGTGCTGTTCTTGGATGGCCAATTCAAGGTCATGATTCATGATTCTGTGATTCGTTCACCACATGGTTTAGTGGTGAACTTGGCAGTTGCCAGGGGAACAGTTGGACTTAAGGGTCCATTCCAACCTAAACGATTCTGTGATTCTAATGTGGCAACAGCACCACTTCTCTAGGCTGGACAGGCTCTGGGCATGACACCAGTGTCCCAGCACCTTTCACCAGTGCCCAGACAGGCAGAGGCAGGGTAGGGACCACACTGAGCAACTCCCCTGTCCTGGTTCCGTCAAGGACAGGATTAATTTTTTGCAGTAATCAGGAGGGGGCATGGCCAGAACATGGAGGTTATTCCATACTACACATCGTTGCCTGCTGTGGGGGAAAGGGACTCTCTTCCAGGGAGAAGGAATTCCTTCTGGTTGAGAAAATGTGGCAGAGGGGAGTGTCTGGTATTGTCCATTATTGGGGATTTTTTCCTTGTGAATGTCTTTTCTTGTACCCTCTCATTAGTATTGTTGCTGTGATTGTTCATCTTTCTATCTCATTGCTCTTTCCAGTAAATTGTTCTTATCTCGACCTATGATCTTTGCCTTTTGTGCCTCCAATTCTCTCCATCCCACTTCAGTGGGGAGTGAGAGAACAGCGTGTGGTTTGGAGAGTCTCGGTGGGGGCACTAAATTGAGGAGTACCATTCCTAAACCACAACATCCTCCAAGCGGGAAAACATCCCACCAGGCCCTGTGGAGCAAAGGCCACGTGGAGCAGGATGAGCCCAGGCAGATAAGGGCCCCTGTGGCTCATCCCAGACAGGCAGGGCCTGTGTCTGTCTGCCCCAGCTGGACTCACACCGGTGCAGGGAACAGTCACCTCATGGAGTTGGGGGGCCCCAGAGCAAAGCCTCTCTCTGCCAAAATGTGACTTTACATTTTGGACTTTACACTGAGTCCTTTCCTAATCCAAAATTTTAATGTCTGATGTGGCTGTGAAGGGCTGAGCTGCAGCCGTGTGCAGTGCAGCAATATATCCAATTAAATATGGGCTACTTTACACGCAACATATATTTTAAAGACACACTTAATCACCAACATATTTTTCCCTGGCTTTAAATAAATATTTATAGGGCCCGGGGGGTGACTACCTGGAAATAAATAGTGTTAGTTTTTGATATCACAATACGTATTTCTAGAGCAGAAATTAGTTATTTAATTCTCATGTGCCTGTGTCCAGTACCAACAGAGACCGTGGAAGGGAGCATTTGATACTGAGCTCACTCTTGGGTTGTTCTGCAGAGCTCCTCTGTATGGATGTCCCTGTCATCACCATCCTGGTGCCCTTGTCACTGTCACCTCAGTCCTGACAGGGCAGCTGGGTGCAATGGGGACAGCTTTCAGGGTCTCTCCTGTGGGTGTCACTGTGAAATCACTCTAGAATTGCTGAGCATCGCTGCCTGGGAGGGGATTTGGCCCAAAAAAGGGAAGGAAAATATTGCTCATGACCTGACACGCTGCCAGTGCTGCTGATGGCCAAGAGCTCTGGATTTAGGCACTGGTCCCCTTCAGCCTGTTCTTCTCCAGCTGCTGACCCCCTCCTGCTAAAACCCCGGACTCCACTCTACTTCTCCCTTCCTGCCTCTGGCTCAGGCTCCCACTCGTCCTGGGCAGCTGGTGGGGCTCTGAAGGGCTGTGGTAACTCCTGAAAATCCCAGAGCTGGTGGGAAGGAGACCCGGAGGAGAGACCCACTGCGGGGGCAGGGCAGGGGCAGGTTTATTTATGATCGCCTTTCATCCCTGCTCTGACGCACTCGGCTGTTCTGAGCCTCCCACACCTTCAAAAGCCACTTGTTCCAGTTTCTTTTTGGGTAAAACTTCACTTTTGGATTAAAAAGCTGTTTGTGGAGGAAGAAGTCATCCAGCAAATCCACCTTAAACCTGTCGCTGCTCAGGGCCCCTCTTCCTACCTCAAATACAACTGCCAGACCCCCAGGTGCTGGGGGCACATGCAACCTCTGCCCACTCACTGCCCACATACCCCCTAAAGCCCCTCCCACAGTGGGGTGAGAAGGGGCAGAAAATGCTCCTACTGAGCCCCGGGATGTCGCAGCAACTCCAGAGAGAATGGAGCAGCTGAGGCTGGAGAGGGAGGAAAACAATGGCAGGGAACGGACGGAGCTATGATTTCTTTTGTCAGAAAATCGACATATCAGCAGGTCTGGCACTCCTTCGGCATCTCATCCCATTCAGACATCCAGGTGGAAGGCAAGGAGCTCAGGGAACTGGGGGCTCTGCAGTGTGACTGAAGCCGGAATCCAGAAAACACCTAAAAATAGCAAGTGGATGATCCCTGACCCCATTAGTCATCTCTCTCCCCAGAAGTACAGATCAGACCGGACTGGCGTCCAGCTGAAGGCCTGCCCTTTCCCAGAGGGAACTTTAGTGAGGAGTCAGATGTGTCCACAGCAGCCCACCAGTGTCATTTCATCACTGGTGGTGAAGATGGGGTGGGACGTGGGGTGGGATGTGGGATAGAAATGTCTTTATTTCCTTTAACAAGCAGATTGACCCAAGACAAAAGCTGATATTTTTGATTTCTCCTTTTACCTCGCAGCAGTTATGTCATTTATGTCGCAGCATTTTTGGCCATTTTAAACTCATCATTCCTGGTGAAAACAAACCAGAAAAGGCACTTGATGGTTTAACTTGTGACGGTTTAATTCCCAGTCCCCTGTTAGCATCAGCTGGTCTCGGTTTCAGAATTAGCAATGGTAATTGATACCTGAGCACGGGATAACTGCTCCTGGGCTGTGCTCCTGTCAGCCCCAGTGACAGCTCCGTCAGTCACCAGGTGATTTATGCAGGCTCAGGGCCTCACAAGGATCGTGTCGGTGCTCCTGCCTGCAAACTGCTTTTATTTTCTCCTCACTGCCTCTCATGCTCACTCATAAGTTGATGCTTGTCATGATCATTTATTTGTACGGGTGTAGGACGCGATGAGCACCACGTTCATTACGGAGATGGACACAGACACCAGGGTGTGTGCACACACATCTGGAGCTGCGTGCCAGCCCACATCCTGCGGCTCCTGCACACAGGAGCAGGTTTATTATCCCTTAATCTGTCCTCCTGCCCCTTGACGGATTGTGTAGATGCCCTGGGTGGGTGGGAGTATCCAAAAGTGGTTGGATTTGCTGTTCTGCCAAGGGGCTGCCAAGCTGCAGAGGGGCTGATGGGTGGGCTGGCCAATGAGCCATGCCCCAGCACAGCACAAGAGAGAGGGGCAGGGAGACCTGCCAGGATCAGGACAGTGCTGAGGAGGATGATGGTGGAATGCACAGAATGCTGGGCAGCTGGAGGAGGAGCAGGGAACCACCAGCAGGAGATGGTTCTCTGCTTCTCCTGGGCTCTCAGTTGGATGAAGAAGGTCAGAGGCAATGCCTTGTCTGGGGAGGACAGGCCACATCAGGCCTGTGGGTGCCCATGAGGAGCCACCTTGACAAATGAGGGTTGGGGCTGCAGGTCTGCCATACTGCGAGAGCTGCTGCATCCCTGCACGTGGGCGGCCACCACAGAGGAGTGCTTTTGCCACTCAGGAGTGAGATTTCCACAGCCACGTCTCTGCTCAGTGCCCCAAAGTAGCCACAGGGCATATGACGTGTTATGAAGAGGATAAAGAACCCAACAGCAACAAGTCATAGCAGTCCTCATACTACACACCCCTGGGACCCTGGTGTGAGCGACACATCCTGGATATTCTTAAAGCCCGTATAATTCTAACACGCTGCCACGGGCAGGAACACCTTCCACTAGACCAGGTTGCTCCAAGACCTGTCCAACCTGGCCTTGGACACTTCCAGGGATGGGGCAGCCGCAGTTTCTCTGCTCTCATGGCGTACCTGGCACACCTTCCCCTCCAGCTGCAAGTGTGCCAGCTGCAGGGCTGGATCCCTGGGACACATCCGAGGCAGGTTGGCAGCCTCTTGGAGAGTCTCAGGGGCTGTGTGCTCTCCACATGGATGGTATCCACCTGCAGGACTGGGCAGAGAGTGGTCATTGTCCTGCACAGGTGTCCTTGGTTAGATGACACGTAGTTAGATGGGAGGCTGGTGAGCACCTCAGCCCAGGGACTCTACCCCATCTGCTCCCAAGGACCTGTCCTGCAAGACTGCGGGACCCCTCAGCAGCCAGCCTGGGGTGACTGGCAATGCCTGTGGTGTGCCTGATGCTGCCAGAATTGCTCCTTCATCATCTTCTTGTGGACTAGAACGAGGTGCTGCCTGCCGGGGAGGGTGGGGAGCTGTAAATCTTTGCCTGGATGTGCGCAGTGCTGCCCTGAGGGACAGGGTGCAGGAGCAGCTGTTCCCCATGGGGAAGGCTCACATCCCAACCCCAGCTCTGTGCTGGAATCACCTCTCTGCCTGAGGCTGGGCACCTGCGGCCACAGTGTGTCCCAGCTCCAGCTGGGACACACAGAGGCAGACGCTGCCCTGAGGAGCCCAGAACGGCTCAGCAAGCAGCAGGGAGACACAGGAAAGCACTCACCAGTGTTAGCACGCAGCCAAAACCCAAATAAAAGCCTTTTGTCCTCCTCCTCATTAGCGTGTGTGTCTCTCCATGCAGGGGAAGTAATTATCCATTTCTTCATGCTGTTGTGGAGTCTCCTCTTCCCATCAGTTCGTGCCCAAACACCTTGTCTGCAGAGTCAATTGACTCGCACAATAGATGCTTCTCTCTCCCTGTTGCCTGAAAGGGCTCTGTGTTCCTTGTGTTCCATGTGTTTGGTCTTTTTCTGCCTTTGTTTTTCTTTTTTTTTTCCCCCTGGTGCCCACTTAATTAACCAAATAGGGGTAATTTTGCCTTTAGGGAGGGATTAATCCCCCAAGTGGGAGCAGTAGCTCTGGCTCTCCAGGCTGTGCCTGTGCTGCCGTGCAGAGCTACTCATCAGTGTTGAGCAGGATGGACTTGTAGGAACTCATGGCCCCCAGCTCCAGAAAAAGAAGATTCAAGGCTATGAAAGTGAAATCTCTGTTCTCTCCCACCAGCAGATGCCCAGGGGAGTCCGAATTCCTGTGGCCCAAAGAGCGGGAGGTGATTTCCTGGGGCAGCATCTCATGGTGGTTGAGGAAGGAACAGCTCTGGCTGTGCCAGGTTTTAGTTCAGGAGGTAAATTGTGTGCCCAGCTCCTGGGCAGTGTGTGAACAGCCATGCAGCCCTGGCCTGCACGGTATGGGATGTCCCTGAGCGGCACGGGATGCCCTGTGTAGTATGGGATATCCCTGAGTGGGACGGGATGCCTTGTGTAGTACAGGATGTCCCTGAGTGGGATGGGATGCTGTTTTGACAGCCCCATGGTGGTCTCCCATTTTGGCCTTGAGCTCTTAAAACCCACCTCCTGCCTCCTGGCAATGACTAATTGGGAAGATGTTGCTGAATTAAGACTATTGATATCCCCTCCTGAAGGTTGGACTGGTAATAAAATCACTTGATAGTGCTTCTACTCTTACTAAAATTAATTACCTGCCATTTTTATGTCTGCTAATGATTTGTTTGTAGTGCTTGTCGTCGCTGTAATGGGGGATCAGTGAGTGATGGACCTCCCTTCTTTATGAGTATAATTAAAAAGGCAGCAATTAAGGCATTTATGCGGAAATAACACCCAGTATCCAAACCTTGGGTGAGGTGTGTGACCCACACCAATCATTAAATGCCACAGTCACAGTTACAGGCTCCTGCCTTATTTACATCGGGTTGCTGGAGTGGGGTGTGATCTCCAGGCGCATTGCTGGGGAAGCAACAAGTGGGAGCTGCCACAGCAGACACATGATGATTCAACCGAGGATGTGGAACGCTGTGGGCAGCGAACATTGTGTCCTCACCCCAGTTCCCAGCATCTCGGTCAGTGAGGGTTCCTAAAGCTCCTGGATGTGATGGCCTTTGTCCAGGTGCTGCACATGGGTGTGCCAGGTTCTTCGAGCATCTGCCGTGGAGGCATGCTGCTCTTCCTGTGGGAGAGGAAAACACAGCAGGGTTGGGATTTTGGGGTGGCACAGGCTGCTGTGGGTAGAGTGATGCTCTTGGGCCTGTATGCTGAGGCCCAGGTTCTGACACCAGCAAGTCTTCTTCTGATACCCTGGGGGAACTCCCTCCTGACACCAGACATGGAGCTTGTTTGTCTTCTGGATGCCATCAGAATATCACAGAATCACAAAACCATTTAGGTTGGAAAACACCTCCAGGATCATCGATTCCAACCATTAACCCAGCACTGCTAGGTCCACCACTAAACTCCACACATTAAGAGTGGCCCTATTAGGGGACACAAGGACCTCAACCCCCAGCTAGTTCCTGCGTGCACTGATATACACATCCTTTTAGATCGCATGGCTTCAAGATGTCTTGAAGGTTTAGAAACTGCAGCCTCAGAGCAAGAAAACGCTGAGCTGGGTTTCTGCTGATGCACTACCCCCCAGCAGCCCCTCAGCTCCTTGGTGTCCACCAGCCCATGTGGGTGTTTGAGACGTTTCACGGTCTCCATGTCCATGGGGGACATTTAAATTCAGCAGGTTTGTCTAGGAGAACATCCTCAGCTCTGAGCAGGAAGGTCGTTTTCAGCTGACTGCCTGTGCCCAGCCATTTTTGGGGCTGAACTCAGACAAGGCTTTGGCAGGAGATGTGTCACTCACGAGTCTCATTGCTCCAGACGCCGTCGGATGACCTGGCCACACAGTGTCTGACAGGCAGAGCATTGGTACAGCCAAGCCTCCCCCTTCTGGCTTCTTCTCCAGCCACCCAACCTGCTGCTCTGTGGAGTTCTCGAATGTCACTGTTGGTTTCATACTCCTTTTTTTTGTGGGTGGTTCATTTTGTGTCGAGGTTGGTTCCCTGTTCCCCCGGGTGGGTAGGCAGCACCGCTCAGCCCTCATCCAGCTGGTCCTGGCCCTCAGGCAGCACATCCCATGTTGTTCCTTGTTTGCCATCCCAGCAGTTTTGGGGCCACAGTTTCGTCCTGGCTGCTTGGGATGCCTCTGGAGGAGGGCAGTGCTATGGATCTGTGGGGCCTGTCTCCATCCCCCCTCATATTTTTGCTTCCCTTGTGACAGAGCCCACATTACCTTTGATAAATCCATGGGGGTTTTCCTTGTAATCTCTTGGTTTCTTCTGTCCAAAGGGACTGTTTTTAAACTGGTATTTTCACAGTCAAAATGTGGAGGTGAGGTTTATTTGGGGCATTACTTTGGGAGGAGCTCTGGCATCAAGACCAGCAGGGATCTGTGACTTATTCTGGGCACAAGCTTACATTTGTGAGCTAGAACCCACTGGAAAGTCTCATCTATCTCTAATTCCAATAGAAGATGTAACCTGTCCCCTCACAACCCCTCTGTGCTGGGAAAACCTGGAAGCAGCAGCACTAGTCACACAGCCTTCATGGTGCTGATTTGCTACTCCTGTCAGTTCACCTCAGATTTTTGCTATTTGCAACTTCAACTGTCCCAAATTTATAACAAGTGATGCCTAGGCATTGCAGGCAGGGCCAGGGCAGCGAGGGAGCTGGGTGCCCTTCACTCTGCCAGGGACAACGTGCCATCGGAGCAGACGGACAGAGAGCAGGGGACGCACCGTGGGGGTCATGTACTACCCCGCATTTTGATCCAGCACTTACGCAGAGAGGGAACATGATTCCCTGTGTCTGATTAGTATTAAATATTTCCCAACCCACGAGGCCCTGGTGTGCACCAGCATATGGCAGAGCTGCCTCGGCGTTGGCCACCGCGAGGAGGGGATTCATTAGTAAGACATTTTTATGTATGAAAAGAAAAACATTACAATCCCCGCGGCTGGCAGCAGGCTGGTGTTTTGCAGTTCTGGAAGGAATGGAAGGATCTGCTAGTTGGCAAACTGCCCTGAAATGTTTACCAGCAAACATTTGTCCTTGTTTTCTTAAATAAAAATATTGCATATTGCATGTTGGAGTAACAGCCTGCTGGAAATGGGCCCTTTGGACGGGAATGGGCAGTGGAATCTCTGGCTGCAGAGACACACTTCTCTACCTTTAAACACAAATATAAACATTGTTTGGGTGAGAGTTGAGCTTGGAAGAGGAGAAAAAGGATGGAGGAAGTTGGTAGCGGAGCCACTAGGAGCGTTGGGAAGCGGAAATTGAGATGCAAATGTAAATGGCATCAGGAGCAGCACTAGGAAAGGGATGGGGAAGCAAGTGGTGTTACATCTATATGCCAAGCTTGGGCTGAACCCAGAGGCACTGCAAATCATACCATGACCTCATCTGTGGTCAGACACACTGTTGATCAGAAGGAGCCTTCACTCCAGTAATGGGAAGGTGGCACCAAGAAACAGTTCATCACACACAGGCATTTCACTTCCAGAGGGCAAATGGTGCAGGAAGATGCACAATACTAAACGACAAAACACAGTGGGCACTGATGCCATCCGGGCCCTGAGAGTTAGCAAACAGAATACCCTATAATAAATGTTGACTCCTGAAATACATAAGAGGCTGCTGCCCTGGGCTGCAGGGGCTGTGGGAACAGCAGCATATGCTCCCCCAGAATGGAGACCCTGAGGTCACCCACCCCAAGGCCCTACTGCAGTTCCCAGGCATTCCCAGGCGCCAGCTCCTTTGGTGACCCCACTCCCCAAGTCCTCGCACTGGTGGCTGCAGGGACAAAACTGTGTCAAACTGGAGGCAGGCTCAGCTCAACTCAGCCTCCTCATGGACTTGGGGTGCGGCACAGAAAACCTTTTGAACCCTTCCCCAATTACATGATCTTTAAAATGCCGATGTCTCATTGTCGGTCAGGAAAAGTGGTGATTCCCATCAGGTGTGTCAGTATGGGACCACACACAGTAACGCTTAGGTGGATGGAACAGGTGAGCCCTCCACAGAAACCCACACAGGAGAGGGCCCAAAGAAGATGCATATTAGCCATGGCCCTGGTGGAAGGCTCCAGCACTGGAGCCCAGCTTTGGAAGCGGCCAAGAATCCTGGAGGGACCACCAGCTTTTTGTTCCCAGCTCATCGCCACTGAGCATCCTCTGCCTGCGCCACTGCAGGCACGTCCCTTCCCTCTGTGCCCCGGGAATGTGGAGGCTCTCAAGGTCCATGTGCAAGGATTTCTCTTCCCTTGCTTCCCCTTTGTTGAATAAGCGGTGGCAAATTAGGTCATGTGGAGCTAAATTGAGCATTAACTGTTCTCCCTTCAGAGCTGCGGCTGCAGCCTCTCCGGGGAAATCAAAACCATTTCAAAATATGACTGGGATCAGATCACTTCCCCTCCAGTGCTGCAGAACTCCGGGCTTTCCAGAGAGGACTCTGGGAGAAAGCTCCTGGTGAAGAGCAGGGCTTTGGGAAGGTGTGAGGATGAAAACGGGCTGGGAAGGGGCTGGAGTGTCCAACCTGCCCTGGCAGCCTGCACTCTGCTCCCCCTCTCCCCAGCCCTGCTCCCCCATCTCACGGTGTTGCTGCGCCTGTTGTTGGCTCCCTGCAGGCCTGCGATGTTCCTCATGCAGTCAGCAGCTCAGGGTGGTATCCCTTCAGTACCTCTCACCGACCCAACTCTCTCACTGCTGCTGCAGGGATCTGGGAAAGCTGCTGAGATGCTGGAGTGAGAACTCCAGAGACTCTCCTTGCCTTGTGGAACTTTGTGTGGATTTGACCTGTGCTGGAGCCTCCACTCCTGTCCATTGCACTGCCCACAGCTCAGCTTCCTCATACAGGAATCCCACCTGCACTGCCAACAGCAGGAGCAACATGGGGCTCCCTGAGTCCCAGGGTACTGACCCTCCTGCTGGGCACTTCTGCCCCAAGGGAAGAGCTGTGACCAGAGCTGCTTTCCCTCACTGCCTTTGGATCAGTTATTTCCTCCAGATTGGAAAGCTGGATGGTGCGCCATGGCACATGGAGTAGTGAGGGACATTCCTCCTCACTCTGAAGGCATTTGGACCATGGCTGGTGCAGCTCCTGCCCCTCCTGTAGGAACCCAGCCTATCTGGCCAAGCCCAAGGACTATGGGATCAGTATTTCCTAGGCACCACTCAGTCAGCGATGGGGAAAAGGTGCAGGATCCTTCCTGGGATTCCATGGCTGCTGTGGGACAAGGTGAGAAGTCCTGAATGGTGCCTGCAGGAATGTAGGGGTAAAACCTGGGAAAAGCAGATTGCAGGGAATGACTCCAGCAGTGAGGTTGGGCTGGGTACGACGGAGCCTCTGGCTACACATACCAAAGTCACTCTGCGGGCTCTTTCCTCCTTCCCACTCTTTTCCCAAGCTACCTTCTCCACAGGGCTTGTCCTCACATGCTGGTTTCATGGATATATTCCAGGTAAGTTAATGAGACCTGAGAGGTGCTCATGGCTGCTCCAGCATCAGTGAAATCGTGCTTTCCAGTGTGTGAGATGGTGTTAAAATCACCAGGACCAGCTCAGCCTGGTTCTCAGACCACCCAGACCCCCGCCAGGGGGTCCATCCATCGAGACCACATCAGGGATAACAAGAGCAAACCTCAAGGCGTTTACAGGGCTGGGTGACTTCTCTGAGGGGGTTCGATCCTTTTCCAGGTAGGACCTAGTGTCCCAGCAAAAACCTTATTTCTTTCGAATGCTGTGTGTCCCCTTTCCCACCATGTGTCTCCTTTCCCACTGTATAACAGACCAAGCTAACCTGGCCCATCACATTGCGTTTTCCCAGGGCAGAACCATCCAAGGGCTTCTAGAAATCATGGAATCATATGGTTTAGGTTGGAAGGGACCATCTAGTTCTATCCTCCCTGCCATGGGCAGGGACACCTTCCATAGACCAGGTTGCTCCAAGTCCCATCCAACCTCCCCTTAAACACTTCCAGGGATGGGGAAATCCTACATAACTGCCTCCACCTCAGGTATCCACCTGTGCTGGTACCCAGGTGATGGTGGCTGTTGGCTATGGCCAGTGCCTGACAGGTGATTTACTGCCCTGGTGTTTATTGCCTGGGGAAATTATCCAGATTAATCACAACCACTACAACAAAGTTGTGTAATAAAAACCTAAATGAAATAACAGTTGGTCAAGTGATTCATTGATGGAAATCCCTCCCCTGCTCCCAGTGAAAGTGCATGCTGTAACTTCTGTCACGTTGTTACCTTCAGTTTCCTGCCTTTAATCCAAAAAACAGTTATGGTTTAGAGATATCTTGCAGGTTGGGAGAGCTGGGAAAGGGATAATTCCTGCCAGGGAAATGGAGGGTTGGAGCACCTCTGCTCTGGAAACAGGATGGGAGAGCTGGGGTTGTTTAGCCTGGAGAAGAGAAGGCTCTGGGGACACCTGAGAGCCCCTTCCAGGGCCAAAAAGGACTCCGGGAGAGCTGGAGAGGGACTTCAGACAAGGGCCTGGAGTGACAGGACAAAGGGGAATGTCTTCCCACTGACAGAGGGCAGGGTTAGATGCAATACTGTGAAGAAATTCTTCCCTGTGTGGGTGCATCCCCTCACTCAGCCCCCAGACCCACAGTGCTGAAAGCAGGATCCCATCCTGCAGCTGCACTCAGGGCTGGCACAGGAAGGGGAGATGGCAGCACAATGGGCCCAGAAGCTTTGATATGCAGGGTGAGAGCTGCACTTGGGTCCTTCCGAGGGTGGCAGAGCAGAAGGCTGGATCCATGGAATGCAGCCGCTGAAAGCATCTGCCTGATGTAGGCTTTACTTGCTTCCTGAGGTGCCCCTGCAGCTTGTTTGATGGGAATTAGGAAGTAGTTGTAAGTGGCCTGGTAAGGTTTGGAAGGGACTTCAAAGATCACCTAGTTCCAATCCTGCTGCCATGGGCAGGGATGCTCAGATGCCTACTGGATTTTTCTGGGATATCCAGTAGCCTGTACTAAGTACCCTGGGGATATTGCTGAACACACACGGCCTTTGGAAAAACACCCACATTCCCTAAAACAGAGTTTCCCAGCCAAAGCTGAAGTGTTCTTTAATTAGCTTCGGGTTTGGATAAGGCTGCTTTAAGCAGATCCTTGTTTTCGCTGAGTTATACAAGGCTCGAAATGAACAAGATTCCAAGTTTCTGCCAGGAGTAAGTGTATGTTTGCACAGATGGGAAGGTTACCTGGCTCCCTCCATCTGTGATGGGTTATTTACCATTACCATGTTTGCACTGGAGTTGTGAAATGAAGGCATGTTTATTGAAAACCTTGGAGCAGCTGTTGTCTCGGCATCTCCCAGGAAACTGTCACTGCCGGCTTTTCTTCCTGTGGAAGCGACAGTGCAGATCAGTCTGGGGAATGAGTGTTGTGCCAAGGAGGGATTTGTGTTGTGCTGCCAGGGGAATAGCAAATTCCTGTTTGATGCATTAAGCAACGTGTAAAAATTTAATCAAAACTGCATTTATTATACATGATAGTGGGAAAAAAGACTCAAGTAAGGGCTTCTGCTCCTCATTAACTGCCTTAAAGATGGCTCAAGAGGAGAGGGAAAGTGCCTTGTCTTAGCAGAAAGGCTTTAAAATAAGAGTGCTGCCATTAGCTTTGCTGAGGTGACCCAAAAACTATTTGGTGTGGGAGCACTTGAACTCCCCCTGGATAAAGTGCAGTGCCTGAGCCAGCAGTCAGGAACAACCCAAGGTGTTGTGTTGTACTGGGATCTTCATCTCCTGGGGTCCCTCTTTCCTGGGAGCAGTCACCTGTCTGCAGGACCCCTGTGTGGCATTAGCCATACCTGGTGCTGGAGCAGTAGGGGCTCCTTCTGTCTCCGTGATTGGCTTCTTCCCTTGTGGATGCAGTGGTGCAGCATGGACTTCCCCAATGGATGTGACTTTGCAGGTGGTTTCTGCTCTGGGAAAGGCAGAGAGTGTCCGCAAGGTGCATCGGGTGTGGGCTGATCCTGTGTTTCAGGATGGTGGGATTAGGGATGATAATCCCTGACTGGTGGCACAGAGAGCAGCACGTCTCCCGTGGATGCTCTGATGGCATCCTTGCTGCTGCCAGGCCTGTGGCACGCCTCGAGGGGGTCAGCAATAAAGCCTATGCCACAGCACAGAGATTCCACATGATCCTTTCAGAGACTGGTTTGGATATGGAAATTCTACATGATGCCATCACAGTCTGGTTTGGCTGTACCGGGCTGGCCCTGGCTCAGCAGCAGGTCTGAGGGTGCCACGTGGTGGGGAATCTCCAGGACCCCTGCAGATCCTGGCCAGGGGGGCACCCAGCTGGCACCCCCTGCCATAGTCTCTCCTCCGTGTCTGGGGGGCACCACTTGTCCCACCACAGGTGGGGAAGCTTCCACAGCCCTCCACTTTTTATTTCCATTTCACTTATTTTCCATTTTGCACAGCCTGTCTCAGCCGTGGCTCACTGCTCTGGGCACTCGTGGTCCCTGCAGGGGAGGTGGGAGGTGGTGGGGGTGTATCTGGCTGATAGCTGATCTCAGATGGATGACTGCGGTCTGCTACTGCAGCAGAGGGAAGCTCCCAGCCCCTCTGGCTGGTGGTGCACAGACTTGGCTGCTCCTCTGCTCCGTTTAAGCAGAGGTTTGGTGAAGGGTCTCTGAAACTGGGGTCAATAACTGTGAAAACAACATAAACCCAGCAAGGTAAACAACTGTTATTTCCAAGGTTACACCTGTGTGGGGACACAACAGCATCCTTTATTGATGGAAGGGAAACCCAACAATGAAGAGGCTCCTGGACTGACTCAGAGAAGGAAGTGTCGAAGTAGAATGAAAGGAAGGAGCTGAGGCCTGGTGGAGGATTGAAAACAGAATTAAACTGCAGGGTGAATGGAAATCTTGGTGTCCAGGTGCTCTGGGCTGGGTGCTCTGACAAGACCCCGGCGTCCTGGTGCTGGTGGGAGCATGGCCCAGCAACGGGCTTGTCCGTGGGAGCCACGGGTCTCACAGAGGAGCAGGTGACGATGTTCCGAGGAGTGCTGTGAGAATTCGAGACTGCAGATGAGGGAGTGGAGATGTAACTGAGGAGCTCGTGCTGTGAGTTATTATTTGTTCACTTGAAGCTCGATGGTGCTGCCTAAAGAGCCTCTTGGAGCTGGAGGAGGGGGCAGGAGAATAAGGAATCTCTGGCAGAGGTGCTCACAGGCAGAGCCACCAGAGATGTCAGGAGTGGCTGTAAATCCCTTTTTCTCCTCTGCTTCCAGAGTTTGTGGGAGGAGATGGGTCAGCTGCGATGCTCCTGTCCTGCATCCCAATAACCAGGGGCGACAGAGCCCTTTCATGGTATGGGAAAGTGTCCCCTCACCTTAAATAACTCCCTTTTGCATTCCCTCCTCTGCCTCCTCTGTGGCTGCAGCCCTGGGGCAGGGAGATAAAGGTAGGAGTTGTCAGTGCTGAGAAATTGGACATCGTTTGGGAAAAGGCAAGGAAGGTAAATAGAATTTTTATTTTTTTTCTTCCCAGCAGTTAAAATTACATGGTAAAAAAAAAAAGAAGGAAAGAAGAAAGAAATGAAAGGAGAAAAAAGCTGGTGGGAGGAAAATGGACCTGGAAATAGGGTCTCTCGTAGTAAGGGGGAAATTGTTTTCAGAGAGAAAATTATTGCAAAATACTGCATGAATAGGATCTTACCCTGTCTGACAGAAAAGGCAGCAGAGGGAAAGGCCGGGCTGGTGACAGTGATAACTGGTTCTAACTGTAATTTCGACAAGGCAAGAGCTGCTGGAGCAGGGCCTGGCAGAGACAGAATTCTCCTACTTGTAAGAGGAGATGGGTGGCATGCAGCTGGAAAACAACTTATTCCTTGAAAAATGGATTTTGAGTGAAGTGATTCACAGATCTAAGGTAAATTGAAAAATGTAACTGTTCAGGGGAAAGTTGAAATGTTTAATTCTAAGATTTATTTTTTTTTTAAAGAAAACAAGCTTGTTTCTCTTTCCAAATTAATGATCTGAAATGCGATGTGTGGGTTTGGGTTTTTTTACATTAAAATGAAACAAAACCCCTCAAAATTAAATAGTTCAGTAAGAAAATGGTAACATCTTCATTTTGGAGTAATCCAGAGCAGTTTTACTTATTTCCTTGCTTTAATATTGGGCTGAACAATAAATACTTTGCCCTGCTCTGGTGTGTGTATGTGGGGGTGGAGGGTTTGGCTGGGGCTGCTGCAGAGTCCAGGAGCCCTTTTTGTACTGAGGGGAGAAAATCTTGCTGAAAACACATGTATCATGAACATGACGAGGTTATTTGTCTCTGGCTGTTGCAGGCACTGGCCGGATCATCGGGTTTTCATTGGAAAATCAATAATAATCGTGTCTCCTGCAGATCCATGGGGTTGAACTGGTCGTTCAAGACATCTTGATCTAAACCTTTGGAAGCTTTGGGGAAAAGGGAAAACTCCCGTAAGGCCAACAAAAATGTTAAAATGTGGTTATTTCTGCCAAGTTTTCCCTGGGAAGCTACGCTGGGACCACCATGCTTGGTTGGTGTGTCCGGTCAGAATTCGTCACTCCTGACTCTTTTGAGACAAATCAGCTCGTGGATGGGGGTTCTCAGGGAGATCATCTGTCCACGGTGGAAAGAGCACCGAAATGTCTGTCTGGGGTCCTGTTTTGCTCCTTGTGCACCCAACCACACCTCACAGACGTCTTGGATGTGGCTCTTCAATCACTGCTGGAGCACGTGGGGGCTGAGCCACGCTGGGCTTTGTGTGCCTACGTGATGATATCTTCTTTAAAGATTGTAAAAACATTCGGCTTAAATCATTAGGGAGGAGTCAGAGATTGTTCAGACCCTCACAGGAAATGTGACGTGGCTCATGTGTTGGAGTTTGCCCTGGCCATGAATTGGTGCCTGCAATGGGCATGTTAGTGAGGGTCTTAGGGGACCTTTCCAGAACCCATTGCTGGCAACAGACATCGAGGGTGAGAGCTTGATATCAGAATATATAGATTTCATGTTGTTTAACATGATCTGGAGTGTCTTCATTGACGTTCACTGTCTTTCCAGGAGCCTTTGGGTCTCCCATAGAGCCCATGGAAACAGAGAGGTTATCCTAAGGCTTCCACAATGGCATGGGACACCTGCACCCAATGTTTTCTTGGAGGTGAGGTGGCCTCTAGGGCCCCACAGGATTTATTTGGGGTGCTGGCTCATTTAAGACATACCACACAACCTGGTACTGGTGTCGAGCGGATGTGTTTTGCAAGTGGATTCAACATCTGCTGCT
This sequence comes from Cephalopterus ornatus, assembly GCA_013396775.1. NCBI lineage: Eukaryota > Metazoa > Chordata > Aves > Passeriformes > Cotingidae > Cephalopterus > Cephalopterus ornatus. The sequence goes on along the minus strand of VZRE01012366.1, from coordinate 362,600 downwards.
GAACAGTATTTTGCTGTCTCTCTGGTTTTCAGCTTCCAGATGCCAGACATGCTCAGGGTCAGCTTAGGCTTTGCTCTGTGAGGCAGGTTTAATACCTGCATTTGCTCCGTATTTCATAAGGGGAAGCAGTTCAAGCATGAACATTCTGCCCTTCGGGGGAAATCCACCACCACAGCTTTTCCACTTGGCAGTAATCCCAGCACCAGTCCTGGCTTAACAGCGTCACTTCCATTGCCCTGTCAGGCTCTCCATCATGGCACAAGCTGCTGAACACGGTGAATGTTTCGGGTGATTTGATAAGCTGCTGTCTCGCTGAGCACCATGGATGTGGAGGGCTGTCGGTCACGGTGCAACCCTTCAAGATCCAGTGGATTGAAAAAGATCAAAGAATCACAGAATAGTTTGGTTTGGAAGGGACCTTTAAAGGTTACCTCACCCAAGCCCCAAAGATACAGTGTTTGTGCTGGGACATGTGTGATAAGACATTGCTGATGGCCTCAAAGATGAAGGTGATGCTATAAAGTGCTGGTCAATCCAGGACACGACCAGGGCATTACTGTGCTGAGTGAGGAGCTGGTGGCACATGTGTGGGAAGGGTTCACGGATTTTGGCAAAGTGATGATCCTGTCTGCAATCAACAGGTATCACTACAAGGGCATTGCCCTTGCTGAATCACACAGCTATGCCCAGGTGTTCCAAAAAATAACCAAAACCCCGTTAAAATTTGCAGACCTGGGAAGGGACTGTCCATTTGCATGCCAGAGGCACCTGCATATCCATGAAACAATCCCAGACACAGGGCTGTGACGGAGTTAGCAGGGAGCTGCAGGCTTCCCACTGGCAGTCATAGTGTTGTTTGTGCCTGACAGACTGGCTGCCCCTGAGGAATTACCTCATCAACCTCAGTGCCAGATAGTGACCCTTCCCTCCCACTGCATTACCATTCACTCTGTTTCACGGTGCATTTTGGCAAAGGAGAAGAGGGGGGACACCCTCCCATGAGCTGTGGTGGTGACAGCTGGTGCTGCCATGATGTGGGGACACTCCTGACACAGCTCCAGGCTGCTCCCAGGACCCAGACAGACTCCATGCTGGGAGCCAGCCCTTGCCACTGCAGTGCTCTGCCAAGGGCCCTGTTGGTGACAGCAGGGTGGGACACGGGTCACCACCATCCTGTCCCACTCAGCACTGCCACCACACGTTTTAGAGCTGGACAGGAGGTGAGTGTTCTTTAATACCTGGGGATTGCTCATAGCAAGCATCTTTTTTAACTTGTGTCAGATGTCTCAAGTCCTGATCTCTTTCCCAGGCAGTGCAGGGGCCTGTAGGCTCTCCTCCAGACCTTCCTCATCATTGCTTTGGAAGAAAACAACCAACCCTTTCAGATGCTCCACAACAGAATGTTTCTGAAATTTATCTTCATTGTTTTTTCCTCAGAGACCCTTTTCGTTGGCAGGTGTCCCCTCTGGGTCATACACAGCATTTTTTTGAGCCTGACTTCTTGGTCAGGAAAAGGCTTTTGCTTTCCCAAGGATTCTGCTGGGTCTGAAGGGGTGAATTCTCTCTCCATCCAAAGGGATTAAGTAAGAAGTGTGTCAGACCCACAGATCAAGTGTGCTGGAGACCCCAGGGCTGGTTCACCGGGGCTGGGAACGATACAGAAGGGAAGCCCATCACCTCAGTGAAACTCATCACACCAGCCTGGCTCTTCCCAGTGCCATGGCCACATCTCAGCCAGCTCTGTCACTGGCAGACCCTCAGTGAGCCCTGGATTAAGCTTTCCCTTTTTTTTTTTTTTTTTTTAATTTAAAAATCCAGCTGCCTGCAGATACATGTGCAGCCTCGGTGACTCCTCGGTCTGAAAAGCTGCTGAGTGGATAAGTGGTTTGAAATGGTTGATGCAGAAACTGGGTCTTGGCATTTCCAGAAGGAGGAGTTCTCATGTCTTTTCATTTTACAAAGTGCTTGGAAATGAGTTAAAAGATCAGCTGAAATGGAAGCGAAATTGTTTGAAGTTCTCTAAATATGTGTATATGGATACACACACAAGGGAAAAAAGGAATAAAGGGGGAATTCTGGTTTCAACTGTTTTCTTTTTGCCTTAGGTATATTCATTTTATTTCAGCTTTTCATCTGGTTTTGTAATAAGGCCCTTACTTCTTATTTTTAACTTTCTTGAAGATGTTTCTGGCATCAGGATACAGGTTTCTCTGCTCATCAGCAGCCTGGGGAGGGAAGGAGCCCGGCACAAAACCTTGAAGTGCCCTAAAGTTGATGATGACAGAAAGTACCAGTGCTAGGTGTTAGGGAAGAAAGGAAAACCTCTGTGCAACCTGAGTGTATCCACGCTAAAGGGTTACACAGCATCCAAACTGCAGAGTTACACAGCATCCAAACTGCAGAGTTACACAGCATTCAAACTGCAGTGTTACACAGCAGAGGTGTGTGTTTGTGGCTCATGCAATTCCCACTGGCAGGCAGGTGTTTTCTGGCACAGGGCTGAAGAATTCCAGCTCTGATGTGATTTCCTTCCTCCCTAATTCCTCAAGCCATTAATCTGAACAGACTTTTATCATCCCCTGGCTGCCCTCCTGTGCGTGCAGGATGATAAATGATCCACGGGTGACTCTGGGTTGTTGTGTTATTCACTACATGGTGTTTGCTCCTGGGCTGGGTTGAGCTCTCAGTGCTGCCTGTGACCACGAGACCTGGGTTGGGCTGTTTCAGGGGCAGGGAATCACCACCCCGTGTTTGGAGGCTGGAGGGGAACTTTATTATTTGGGCAGATAGCAGTTTTTGCTAAATTTTCAAGACTTTGGTCTATATGATCATCTTTGGAAGTACCTTAACAGTGTCCTGCAGTGGTGGCAGATTTGGAAACTAAGATCCCACTAAGCTTGGGATGTTACAAAGGGAAAAAAGCGGCTGCTCCTGCTCATCCTTTCCACGGCTCCTCCATGTTACCAACACTCTGGTTTCTTTCCCTGTGCTCTGTACCATGTGGCTTATGCCTCCCTGTGCTGGGGGATGCTGTGGGAATGCCACAAGAATGTTGTGGGGATGCCTCCCCACCCTGTCACCATCACTTCCATATCACACTGTTGCTCGCTTAGGTCGAGCACCTTTGGTGATGGAGGGAATTTAAGTCCCACATTTTATAGTGAGCTAAAGGTGGGTATATGCCCTTTATTTTCTTTCCCCCAGAAAAAAAGCACTGTGGTGTTTTGTGTCTGTTTAAATCCCATTTCTTCCCCAGCAGCCACCATGGCATGCTGCTGAAACCTCATATTGGGTTTGGAAATGGAAAGTATAAAAATGCAATGGGGACATTTCCCAGGCTTCTCCATTTGCAGTCCTGCTCTATTTACTAGCCCAATGCTGTGCTGAGCTATTTTTCCATTGTCTGTTTTATTCTGCAGAATTTCATTTGAATTCCCTGCCCCTGGGTGCTGTGGGTGTACTGGACACACCTGCAACTATCACTGCCTCTGAGAGCTCTCCTCTCCCTCACTCCATGGGACAGGCCCAGCTTGTGCTCCTCCTCCCTGCTGCAAGGGAGACAGTGGCTTATCACATGTTCCAAGTGCCTTGTTCCTCTTCAGGACTGATTTTCTAGCACAGGAATGTTCCCTCTCCGGAATGGATGCTGCATACCAAACGTTCTGCTGTGCTTCCGATGTGTTCAGTTCAAGGTCATTTCTCTTTCAGCCTCGGGTTTACCTTCTCAAAATCGTTCCAAAGAACCTGCTGATGACTTGGGAGGAACGAGGGATGTGCTTGGCGGCGTTATCGTGGATGTGAATCTTAATTGCAACCTGTGAGGTGGGTCTGAGTGAGAAGAAGGAGGTAATGGGGCTCCTGAACAAACCCCTCGATGTCTGTCACTGTGTGCCATTAGTCTTGTGCATACGTGGAGATTAAAAAGAGAACAGTCTAATTAAAACCAGTATAAATCTGGACTTCCCAAAGTTGGACTGATTAATAATGTATCACTCTGCAGCAACGTTGAGCTGTGAATTAGCCTGGCTGTGCCTGGCCCCGGCGTGCCGCGTGCCACGGCGAGGGCTGCCAGAGCGCCGGGCTGTGAATCACGTCTGCTCGAGGTCATCTCCAACAGACTAGAAAGGCTTAATTCCATGAGTTCAATAAATAATGTGTCTGTCTTAAACACAGCCAGTAATTCATGGCCTCTGTGTAACAGTAGCTCAAAGATCTTCATTGAAAGCTCTTTAGGAGGACGATGCTCTCATGTGCTGGGGATGGTTATGGAGTCTCTCATTTTCAAATTACTGGGTAGAACCGAGCCCTGTTTTAATCTGGCCATTAATTAGAGGAAGTAATTGTCACTTCGTGTCTCTCCAGTCGCTCTAATGTGAACAGGAGCAGTCATTTAGTGTGGCGCTGGTGGACAGACGCCCGCGGCACTTGGCTCTAATTGGGTCCCAGCCCCGGAGAGGACGGGACTGAGCGGAGCCGGAGCCTTCAGGCTGCCTCACTCATCCCTCCAATTGTGATGAACTGATGAATTCACTATCTGACCCACAGGCCAGGGTGATGCAATCCGCTCTAATGAGAGCTGGGGTTTGCCTAGTGTCAATTAGCGCTGCTGGGAAGGAAGAGGAGTGGGTTGGGGGCTGATGTCCTGCCTCTGCCACCCTGGGAATTGGCCCTGGAGAGCCCCTCGTGCCAATGGTGAGGTGGGAAAGGGGCATGTCATTGCCAAGGAAGTGTCTGACACGTACCAGATCTCTGCACTTCATCCTGTGCTTGGACCGTGACGAGGGGCTGCTCAGCTCCATGTAGGAGCTGTGAGGGAAGATGCAAAGGGAGATGGAACAGAGGGAGCACATGGCAACTCCCAGGCAAAGGGTACCTTAGCCTTGGCATCAGGGAGAGGGAAGGGGAGCAGGAAGAAGAAAAGGGAGCAGGGAGAGGGACAGAAAGCAGGAAGGAAAGAGAGGAATTTCAAGCAGGGAGTGGGTGAGGGTACAAGAGGCAATAGAGAAGAATCCACTCCATGAAATGACAGGATCAAGGATGCTTTGAACACCAGAGGCACCATTTGCCTTTTCTCGCCCTGTGTCCGGCTGGTGATTTGTCAGAGCAAGGGTTCCCTGGGTCTAGAGCCTGGGGTCCAAGCCCAGTTACCCTTCTCCAAAAGGAGACATCTGAGATGAGGCAGCCAAACCTACCCCATACATTCCCATCTCCGTCCCTCCTGGTGCTTTTGTCTGTGATGCCCGTGCCTCTTGCCCCATGCCACAGTGAGCTCTGTTGAGCTGGCAGGATTTGCTTGGGCTGAGAGGGAAAGGGGGACTTTAGGTGTTTTTCCTCCTCAGCCACGATTTCAGAGCTGTGGCTCTTGGCACCCACATCCTCCCTGCACAGGGAGGGGGCAGTGGGAGAGGAGAGGGGCCTCTGTTACGGGAAATGGCTTTGGCAGCTGTGGTGGGGCAAATACTTACTGAATCTATTTTCACCGGTAGATATAAAAAATACCTTTCATCCTGATCACATTGCTGTTGCCTTCCTTTCCTGCCACATGCTCCTGCTGCCACTCACCCAGCCAGGCACCTGCTGCTTGGAGAAGCGGCTCCTTGGAGAACCCAAGTTTCCATGGGTGCCTTTGTTAGAGACACATGGGGGCTGATGGGGGCAGTTTTCTGGGATTTGGGGCTGCAGCTGCTGAAGGGAACAGTTTGGGCAGGGACCAGCATCACCATCAGCACCCCAAAAGGTGGCTGGGAGTGAAACAGGGTCATTTGCTAGTGGAGGGGACAGAACACTGCCTGGGCATGGGTTCATGTAGGATGTGGCACTTGGAGACATGGGTTAGTGCTGGGCTTGGCACTGTTGGGGGAACAGTTGGGCTCGATGGTCCCAGAGGACTTTTCCAACCTAAAGGACTCTGTATTTCTATGTGCTGCGGGCTTGCAGGGGGAGAAGCAGGCTCAGAATTCAGGATAATCTCCACGTGCTGAAGAAATAGCCCAAAATCAATGATAAAAAATTCAATAATAACAAGTGTAAAGCACTGCACTTCAGCAGGGGAAAAAAAAAGACGGTGCAAGGAGATGAAAGGAGGAATAATTGGCTCTGCAGTGGATTCCCTATTTAATTATTTATTTATTTTCTGACAGTTTTTTATTAAAGCAGCTTCTCAGGGAAGCAGGTAGCAGGGCCAGAGGCAGGTTTGGACACACATGGGGATCTCATGGGAGAGCAGAGGGGCTGAAACATCCCCTGGGTGTCCCCTCCTCCTGCTGCCAGAACCCCCTGACCCAGAACCTGTGAAATGAACAATTCCACAACCCGACTGCAACTACCACAGTCCTCACCCTGCAGTGCCAGCTTGAATGTTTGGGATAAAACCATCTCCAGGCTGAGAGGGATCCTGGCATCATCTCAAATGGATCCCTGGCCAGGCAGAGCCAGCTTGGAGCTGCAGCACCTTGTCATCCCTCAGCAGTGGAGTGACTGCAGGGCTGGGAGCTCTGGGCTGCAGGGACATGAGCGCTGGAGTTAATGGATGGGGAGGGGGATTCGAAGTGCTTTAGTGTCTGTTTGAAGAGTCAGGAAACACTTGGGTTTATTTAATTGAAAGTAACTGTGCAAAACCCAGAATTAATTCTTATTAAACATCCACAGTGACATTTTCTTAAGTGGAAATTAAACAGGGATTGAGGCAAAGCCTTCTAAGACTGTTTCTGTTGTGACCAGGAATATTTTAAGGCACCACAGTATGTTAAATTTGAAGAAATGAGCTGATCTGGATGCACTTCAGTTCTCTGTGTGGCTGCTCAGGCAAGAAGGGGGAGCTGGAAGTAGAACCACAGAATCATGGAATCGTTGAATGGTTTGGGTTGGAAGGGGCCTTAAAAATCATCCTGTTCCAAGCCCCTGCCATTGGCAGGGACACCTTCCACTAGCCCAGGTTGCTCAGAGCCCCATCCAACCTGGCCTTGAACACTCCCAGGAATAGGGCAGCCACAGTTTCTCTGGGCAACCTGTTCCAATGGGAAACTCCATCTGAGCTGTCAGTGTGTTTGAGGAAGGAGAAGGGAAGGACTGGTGGAGAGAAGGCTGGGAAGAAGAGAGGGCTGGCAAGTAGAGGTGGAGTGTCAGGGAAAGGAGTTGAATGGGACACATTGAAGACCCCATCCCTCTTTGGGGATGAGCCCTGGTCGCTGGAGGCAGCAAGGGCAGCCTGGGAAGCAGCAGCAAGACAGGGAACCATCCCACTGACCAGGAGTGTGACCTGCTAGAAGACAAAAACTTGGCTGGACATTAGCAATTGGTTCTTGCCCATCAGGGCAGGAGAGCTCCTGTGGGAGTTACGTGGAGACAAACCTGTGTTTTATGATTCTTAGGTTCCTGACAGAGGCTGTGTGACACCACGGCAGAGCTGTAAGGAGATGACTGCTGCCCACCAGCTCCATTCAGCACAAGACTCCCAGCTTCCAGGTCTGGCCATCTCCTCATCCAGTGTGCTATTCAATTAATTAAATATTCTCTCCTCCAGATTGCTGGCTGAGGGTGACACACGCTTAATGAACAGCTGCAGGTCCCTAATCACATTGGCAATTAGGAATGTAATTAGAGCACTTGCAAATGGTTTTCATGCTGATAAAACATGACAGAATGGAGCGTTTTCACTCACTGTCAGCTGCCAGACAATCTGTTACCCATCTAATGGCAATTTAATTACAAATTCCTCCACTACCCTTGTTTCTGGTTGCTTGGCCGTGGCTTGATGGGCAGCTCTTGTGTTCCACTGTGGAGCCACCCGGCAGCACTGGGCTGGAGCTGGGCATGGAGAAGATGGATTTCAGGAAAGGAGGTCCAGGAAGTTGTTCCCTCCCACATGGCTGTTGCTGAGCCAGGTAAGAGCCTGCCCAGAGGGGCAGGAACTTGTCACACTGATGCTTCTCAAGGAGCTGAACTCAGAAAATCCCAGGGGAACTGTCTTTGGAGGAGGTCACAGCTGATGGGGGTGTGAGCAAAGTGAGGGCAGGCCTGGAGCACGGGGTGACCCCCCCGGCACCTGAGATGATGCAGGTGAAAACGTGATGCTGAGGAACATCCCACTGGGAACTTTCAGAGATACCATTTAGTGAACTTGCTTGTAGGCACATCACGAGATCTGGCTCAAAAACCTACCTAGTGGTGAAGGCTCCTGATTTCTGCTTCATTTCAAAGAGTTTTCTGATGCCTTTGTGCCATATTGAGACTCGACCCCGAACCCCTGAACCTCTCATACTGTGCCATGGCCCTGACTGAGGGCTGGCCAGATCCCCCCTCCTCTCTTCCCCCCAGCCTCGAGGGACTCAATTTTTCCCGTGACCCCATTTTTAGATCCCAAACACCCTTTACTCTCCTGGGTTTTGCTCTGAAGCACCAACCTGCTTGCTGTGAGCTGGCACACCCACAGAACAGCCCTTTTCTTCCCAGACCGACCCTGCCTGAGCTGAGCTGGTGTTGGGAGGTCACAGAGCTCCCGGGCCAGCACAGAGTTCCCAGAGCTCTCCATCCCATTCGATGTGACAACCCTGAGCTGTGCTCAGCCCTGGAACCCCAGTGATTAACCGTGACCAGCTGACCCAGTCCCATTAGCACCCTGGCACCTTCTTCAGGAAAACCAGCACCTTTTTTTCCCTCAAAGCCTTTCTGGAAGCAGCAGCTCCTGTTTAACTGGCAGTCAGTGAAAGAGAACACCAGGCCAATGAGGACAGGAGGGGCTCATTTTAAGGTCCCTCCTTTTGTATCTCCATCTGAGGGAATGGCATGGAGCTGTGTCAGGGGAGGTTTAGGTTGGATATTAGGAAAAGGTTCTTCCCCTAGAGGTTTTTGGGAACAGAACAGGCTGCCCAGGGCAGCGGTCCTGGCATCAAACATGACAGAGCTCAAGAAGCGTGTGGACAAAGTTCTCAGGTAGATTGGTGGGATTCTTGGGGTGTCCTGTGCAGGGCCAGGAGTTGGACTGGATAATCCTTATGGGCTACTTCCAACTCAAGATATTCATGATTCTATGATTTTAAGGGGATTAAGGGGAAACCCAGGCTAAACACAGCAGTGGGACAGCCACAGATATGGGGGGAGGGCTGTGCAGAGGGCATGGGGCGGGGGGCACATCCCAGATCCCATCTCCATGGTGGCCAACTTAGACCTTTGTGGTAATGACAGGATTGGGAAGAGCTGTGGCTGTGAGATGGGTCAGTGTGTGGGGGTGTGCAGGGGAAGGGGCTCAGGCTCCACTGTGTCACGAGGATGAAGGTGCTCAGAGGATGCTGTTATTTGGCTGTCAGTGTAATAAAATAACACTGTAATTTTGTCATCAACAGTACTTCCCTCTGTCTTCCAGGTGCTGTGTGAATGTTAAGAGTGTGTTTAATTCATTATCAGGTGGAGCAGAATTAAAAAGCCCATTTTATAAATGAAGGCACCACTCCAGAGAAGTTACATCAGGGTGACACACTGGGAACAGAACAGAGGGATTTTAATGACAAGTGAAGGCCAAAGGTCTGGCAAATGACAGCCTCATTTTGGTACATGAAAGCTCAGAGCCCAGTTATCAATTAAAACATCAAACCAGCTGAAGGTGGTGATGGTTCCTTGTGACCATCAGTAACCATAGTGGCCAAATTCATGGCTCTGACAGGCCTTGGGGAAAATCTGCAGGTCATTTCCTCACTGTTCTCAAAACATGCAGCTGCTATTAACTTCACAGAATCATGGAATGGTTTGGGTTGGAAGGGGCCTTAAGGATCATGCAGTTCCAACCTCCAATTCCAACCAGTTCCTCCTGCTGCGCTCTGCAGCCCCCTCAAACCACCTCACCCATCTCTGCTGCCCCGACAGCTCAGCACTGTTCCCATCACTCAGGTCATTACTGAAGGGCTGTCATGGCAGAGGCACCTCCATGTTGGCAGCAGGATAATGATGGAGCCTCCACCACGAGGCTTCTGAGCGCAGAGCAAAGGCAGTGGCCGCGTTGCTCGGATCCAGCTGATCAAAGGCAGTGAGCCCAGCACAGCTCCTGTCAGCAAGGAGCTGTAATGAGGATTTTCACATGGATGGCCTCCGCACAGGGAATCCTGGTGATGGATGTCAGCCTGATCACCTGTGTAAATAAATGGGGTAAATCAGAGCTAGGGAGGCAGGAGAGCAAGAGCCATGTGGAGAGAGGACTCTTGGCTCAGAGCAGTGGGAAATACAGGGAAGGGCACATTTCTAGGCACACTTGCTGACTGGAGGCATGGAGGGCTGTGTGTGCCTTGGGGACCACGCAGGCCCCTGTCCTGTGCAGCCCTGGGTCTGCTGTCACATGCAGAATTACCCACAGGAACCGTCCTGTGCCCCATCTCCCTGCGCAGTGCTGGGATCCCACTGCGCCCTATGGCAAGTGCTGATGGGAGCCCTGATGTAGCTCTAGGGGTCCCAGGATCCCCTCAACCCCCATCTCCTTTCTTCCTGGCTGGCGTTTACTTTTAAAACTCCTGGGAGTGCTCGGCTCCTCGCATCCTCCACTGACCCAGTTCTTGCTCGTTGCCATGGAGAACTGGACCCGATTCCATTAACAGTCCCTGTGTTGCTCCTGACCAGCTCTGGGGCAGGGAGGATGCTGTGGTTAGCCTGGATGAGGTGTTCCCAGGAGAGGGGCCAGGTGGGATTTGCAAGTCCCAACGAAGGGTTAGAGCTCCTGGCTGCCTGCTTCAAGTGTGTCAGGATGGTTCCTGCAGCTCAGGACACATTCCTTCCTCTCAGAATGGGTTCCTGCAGCTCAGGATGGGTTCATGAGGCTCCTACAGCAGTCATTTTTAGTCTGAGAGACAAACACTGATGTCCTCACCACCTTGCTGCCTGCATGCCTTAAAATCCCGAAACTCTGCAATAAAGGCTTCTGGTTTCATCCCAGGTGTTGTCCATCACAGCCAGACCAAGAATATTCCTACAAGATATTAAACGACGCTTTGATGTGGCTAATGATGAGGAACAGTCAGTTTTAAGGGCTGGTGCTTCAGATGAGTATTTAAAATCTCAATTTAAGTTCTATTAAGGATTAATTCTGGCCAGCTCACTCTATAACTCGTTTGCCCTGCACGGTCTATGAGCAGCTCAGGGCGTCATTTTCTGTTCTCTCATTTTATTAAACTATTGGGTTTTTTTTTTCAACCTGGAGTGAAATCACCAGTTAAAGGAATTTTCATTCCTGGATGGAGGGGATGCAATATGTATTCCCAGCAAGGATTATCCCATCCCAGTGCAAGCCATTGCTGCTGAAGACAGGGACAGATGAGGCATTTTTTGCTATATAAACCCAGTAATTTCTCCTGTCTCTTCACCTTGCAGCTCCCCAGAGAAGGGGCGAGGCCCCAGGGCTCCCAGGCAGTGGGTTTTTAAGCTTTTTTTTTTTTCATTTCCTATTTCATGAACTCCAGAGGAAATGAAAAATAAAAAGCCAACACTGAACCCTCAGCCCTGCAAAACCTGCCATTAGCCCTCCCAAGACATGCCACATGCCATTTTTTCCCCCTCCTGGCTGACTTGAGGAATCCATTTCTGATTTGATTTGTGGCATTTGTGACACTGAAGCCTCTCATGTTTAAAGCACATTCCTGGAAAGCAGCGGCAAAGCTCATTCCATCATCTCAGAACAGCCTTTCCCTTTCCATGAAGCAACCTGCCACATCAGTGATGGTTTAAAATTGGCTTTCACAACAAGAGATGCTGTTTCCTAGAAACCTGAGGCTGATAGTGAAAGGCACCAGATAAAGCAGTAAGAGAGAGGGAAAAGCTCCTTCCCGGGCTCTTGCCTGCACCAGCTGCTTCAGGAGAATAGGTGACTAGGGTAAAGCTTCCCCTGATTTCCAGCAACTGTGACAGAGACCCGGGCCACTCCCAGCGTTCACGAGGGCTGGAGTAGCTGGTTGTGCCTGACACTGGCTGGAGCAGAAAGTGAGAGAAGGGGGAGTCCAGTGGTGGTGATGGCTCCCCAGGGGGTTTTGGGCATGACCAGAGGACACAGAGGTGACACTGCCACGTTTCTGCCCCAGTACCAACCTTTGCCATCTGTTCTCCACTTGCCCAGTACCCCCCAGTCATGACTGTACCCTCAGCTGGCACCAAGTGCTGTCCCAGTGCCCGGTGCTCCTTATCCCGTTGGACGGCTTGGGCTGTGGTTTGTTCTGAAGATGGGTTTCAGGGTCGGGATAGTGAAGCACAACTATGGAAAGACTGGCGGAAAACACACCCCTCCCTCCCACGACTCATTTCCCCACTTAACATGGACAATGAAGCAATCTCCAGAGCGACAGTGTGGAGCTTCCCCTCATTCCACTGAGGTGGAGGGATGAGGGATGGGAGGGTGTGATTCCCAGCACCCCTGGGACCCTGCTTTGCCAAGGTGTGCCTTTCCCAGCAACTCCCAGCCCCACCAGCTCTCCAGGCACTGGGCTAACATCCATCCTGGTGATTCACAGCAACACCCACTTGCAGCCTGAGCCACCAAGGCTGGAATCCTGCCAGCAGCATGATGAGGAGTAGCATCAGACACATCCATGCACAGAGGATCCCTGTCTTTCTGCCACCACAGGGTCCTGTTGTGAGAGCCAGAGTGAGCAAAAGGGGCTGGGGGATTTGGGACCCCAAGGCTGGGGCTGAGAGAGGGGAATCCTTGTGTTCCTCTTTGCTGGCTGCCAGTCTCTGTGCGTGGCAGGGGCTCTGCAGAGGGCAGGGGTGTCATGGCTGGCGCTCAGCCCCACCACCAGCTCGGCCCCACACTGCTGGGAAGGACAGGTCAGGTTCCATTCCTGCTCTCCCACAGCTCTGGGGCACTGTGGGGCCGAGTGCGACCTGGGCTCCAGCAGGACCTGACTGGCAACTCGAAGATGTCCAGGCCATCCAAGACTGAGGAAGGGCAGGCTGAGGCACTTGGTGTCCTGATAAACTGGACAATGTGACATCCTCCAAGGGCTGGCAGCAAGGTCAACAATATTTATGTGTACGGATGTTTTGGATGGAGCTTTACCAGTCTGTGAGCCCAGCCACTCAACAGGCTCTCCAGGCTGGGCTGAGCCCAGCACAAAGAAAGCTGCTGTTGGATGGTACCATATATCCCCTCTGCTCCTGTGCGTGCACGGCCACACGTTTGGCAAGTTTGGAGAACACCATTGACAGCTAAAGAGAAGATCCCAGGGCTCTCCCCATCTCAGGACCTCCCCACACAGAGACATACCCAGTAACATATATATATTATATTATATTTTTTATATATATATATATATA
>VZRE01012366.1:283255-349246 GCA_013396775.1 Cephalopterus ornatus | reverse complement strand
CCCCCAGTTAAAACCGAAGCAGGAATGTTACATGTGGAAGGGGAGACTGAGGGGAGCCAGGAGCTCACACATCCCAAATCTGTACAACTGTGTCACCAGGAGCAGAGGAGCTGGCAGCAGCACCCTGGACCACCTCAGTGTCCTGCCCCTGAATCATGCCCTGAGCAGGGCCTGGGGATGGGGCTGCTGCTCCCCAACTCCTGGTGACACTCGGATAGGTTCTGCTTCCAGCACCAGGAGAGGACAACGTGGGTGACTGGGAAAGGCCCCCAGCCCTGGAGCTGCCTGCTCGGGGCGCAGGGCTCCCCCAGCTCCCCCCGCCACCCTCCCACCTGGCTGGGTCTGAGACGCCTGTGGGGGGTCCCTGTAATTAGTGCAATTTCAACAGGTGCAAATGTCACGTTAAGGGCTCGTGGCCTCCGAGTTGGAGATGTGCTGAGTCCTCCATGAGCCCGTCCCTGTGGTGCCAGTGCCAGCAGGGAGCTTGACACCCAGATTGCCAATGCCAACATCCATCTCCAGTGCTTGGCATCCGTCTGAGAGTGACACAGTATGAGCAGCCCCAGATGGGACCAAAACATGGGGAAGGGACTTCCATGAGAGTTTCCCATGAAAAACGTCCAACTGAAAAGGGTGACAACCTCCCAGAATGAACCAGGGTTGTGTGCCGGGCTGTGGGGGCAGCAGATGCACCCCTGCTGCAACCCCACCTGTGTCCCAGAGCTGGGAGAAGCAAAGGGACCTGCTCCATCTGCTCAGCGCTGGCCCTGCCAGGCACCATTGGAAAGCAGCCTGGATCAGAGAGAAACCCCTCTTGGATCAGCAGGGCAGGCGGCAGATCCTTCCCCGAGGTGCTGCCTGCCTCCCTTTCCCAAAAAACTGCAGCCTGGAGACACAGAGAGATGCCATGCTGTTCTCCAGCCTCTCACTCCCCAGTTTATATACACAACCAGGGTTGTCTTGCCCCAGGTGCAAAATCCAGCACCTGCCCTTGTTAAACTTCATGTGGTTGGTGATTGCCCATCTCTCTGATTTGTCGAAGTCTCTCTGCCCTTGAGAGAGTCGACAGCTCCTCCCAACTTAGTGTCATCAGCAAATTTACTTAGTATTGCTTTGAGTCCTGCATCCAAGTTGTTAATTAAGATGTTGAAGAAACTGGCCCAAGGATGGAGCCCTGCAGAATTCCCCCTAGTGACTGATGCCAGCCTGATGTCACCTCAGTCACTGTCTTTGTGCCCTTTGTGCCTGACCCATGAGCCAGTTGCTCACCCACTGTTTAAGACAGTTATCCAGCTGTGGGTGGGACAGTTTGTCCAGAAGGGTCCTAGGAGAGACAGTATCAAAGGCTTTGCTTTTAGATTCCATCTACTGGCTTTCCTAGATCAACCAAGTGGGTCACCCTGTCATAGAAGGAAATCAGGTTTGGCAAGCGGGGGCAAACTTCCCTATCAGCAATCTCCAAAGGAAGGGAAAGGCTGGCAGATCTGGGAGGTCCTGGCTCAGTGGTCCCCAATCCCACTGAGGCACCACATCCAAAGGAGGAAAAGGGGTTTCAAATGCCATGGAGCAAAGCTCAAGCACCAGCCACCTCGGGCCACTACAATGCCTGACCTCCTTGCCACCAACGTCCTGGCCACCCACACACTCACTGGCCCCAAAGTGTGCCATAGACCCCTGCTGTGACACAGGGACTGTGTGCCAGCCCAGCTCCTCCTGGCCTCTTAAATAAATTTGGAAAATGGAGCTTGGCCAGGGGACTTGATGTTTGGGGTTACTGGGTGCACTGGTGTCAGCTGAAGAGCTCTCAGTAACCAGACCCTGGAGCTCCTGGGGCTCCAGTCCTTTGCCACAGAGTAAACAGATGTCTCTGTGCTCCCACCGCCACAGAATCATGGAATAGTTTGGGCTGGAAGGGACTTTTAAAATTCACCCAGTCCAATCCCCTGGCATGGTGGAGAAGAAACCAGGAGCCAAGATTTGGGGTCATAAATTGAGAGTTGGGTCATAAAGCATAGAGATGATCTTCGGGCAGGATTCTACTGTGGGCTCAGAGCAGGAAGATGAGTTTTTTTCTGCTGGGAAACCAGACAGGACACGAATGGAGCAGAGCATCACCGTCCGGACCCCACGTTGGGTAGGAGCATCTGCCAAACCTCAGTGCCAGAGGCTGAAGCTCCTCAGGGATGCCGGCCTCCCTGGCTACTACGGAGCTCTCAAAGGAGGAGACGTGGTGGCGTGGGGATCCATGGCTCTCCACTGTGGGACTGCAAACCCAGAAAATGCTTTGGGAACATGCCAGCTGCAGCACAGACAGGCAGTGGGACTGTCCTCAGTGCTACCTCTGCTCTCAGAGACCATTTGCCACACAACCACCACCCCCCCACCACACAACCACCATCCATCCACCACGCCAGTGCTCACCAAGCCCAAGGGCTCCATGCATTATTCACCCCACCAGGGAAGCTACTGAGCCCCTCAGCCACACGGAAAGATCTCCCTGGAAAGTGCTGCTCAGTTGCTCCAGTTCCCCAGACCAGCTGCCAGCGGGCCCCAGAACCCATCCCTCTTGTCCCAACCTGTGCCTTGCGGGACACACGAGCTGTCCCCTGACCACCATGGCATCTCAGGTCACCCCAAAAACCACCCCAGCCTTTCCAGCCCCCGAAGGAAGACAGGTGACAATCCACTTGGGGAGGGATGGGAGCCACCACCAAGGTGCTGCTCCGGCTGCTCTCACGCACGCTGGAGCTCACCACCAGCAGTTTATTTCCAGCTGCGGTTCGAGGTTCTTCCACTTATCCCTTAAAACAAGACGGAGCTGGTTGTGGATGGCGCTCGATTGCTGGGGCGGCACAGCGGCTCTCCGGCTCGACTGCCAGCGGGCTCCCAGCAGGCAGCTCCAGCCACCGGCACCCACCGGCACAGCCAGTGCCGCCGCGGGGCACGGGCAGGCCTGGGCAGCCTAGTGACAGGCTTTCATTCCTGACACGTACGGGGACTCCTGGGGCCGGCAGTTACACTCCTGCTGCTCGGGGTAATCAATGAAATCCGGGGCAGGCAGCCCCGAGAGGATCATCAGGGATTTGTTCCAGATGGTGAAGGTGGGACACACAGGCAGGATGAAGGAGACTTCGAAGGTGTGGAGGTGGAGGGAGTTGGCCGGGTCGTAGAAGGAGAGCGCATTGTTGTCATAGTCCAGGAGGACGCCGAGGCGCTTCATCTGCGGGTGCACCTCCACCAGCATCTCCTTGTTGTTGTGCCGCACCACAAAGTTGTTGTTGCAGCGGGAGAAAACCCAGGAAGAGGAGTTCTTCCCAATCCACTCATTTTTGGGGGCTGACTTGTAAGCCACACCGATGGCGTACCTGCAGCAGAGGAGAAGCTTCGCTCAGCACCCTCCAGCCCCCAGTGCAGGACCGAGCTGAGCTCTGATGGCTGCAGCACCCCATGCTTTCAGAGCCCACCTGCCTGTGGAAGAGGCACCCCATACTTTCAGAGCCCACCTGCCTGTGGAAGCAGCACTCTGTGCTTTCGGAGCCCACCTATCTCTGGAAGTGGCACAGCAACAGTTTCACATGCCCAAAAACCACCTGGCAGAGGCTGGATGGGGAAAGCACCACCCCCCTCCCACAGGTGGTGCCTACCAGGTGGAGGATCCCACCACGACCTCCCAGTAGTGGCAGCCGCTGTCGATGAAGACGTTGCCAGCCGCCCCATAGCAGCCCGTTCCACTGAACCTCTCCGGCGTGTGGCTCTTCTTCAAGGAGCTCTCATCCTTCTCCATCTGCAGCCCATCGTTGGAGATCTTCAGCTTCTTGTGAGCCATCTTGGGGTCCAGTTTGAACGGTTGACCTGTGGGGAGGAGACACATAGATTAGGATTTGTGTTGTTAGCATCACTGTGCAGGGAGAACATGGCAGGAAAGGTCTGTTATGGGCTCTTTGGCCATCCTCCATGAGCTACAGGTTTGCCCACCAGCTGAGAACTCTGGGTTACAGACATCCAGTAGGGACAAAAGCAGCACCTTCACTCACCTTCCCAGGCCAAACAGAGGGAAAGGAGGTGAAACTTGAAAATGCAAAGAGAAATGAGCTGCAGAGAGTGAGCTTTCTGGTCCTGGGGGAGGATCCAGACTGAAGAGCAGCAGGATGGGCAGCACTGCTGGGAAGGGTTGCATCGTCCTGGCAAGGATCCCAAAACGAGGGGCTGAGGATGCCCAGAGTCTCCTTACTGGGCATTACTCCCTTTCAGTGTTTATTCCCCCTTCGAGTAGTTTCCTTTTGTTCTCTGCTAATGATGTAATATGTGGCAGAAGCAAGGGTGTCCCCTGGTAATGGGAATGGCGCTGAAGATGCCATCAGGATGGATGCACCGTGAGCCAAACCTGGGCAGGGCATGCAGCCTGAATTCCTGAATGGATCAGCACACTATTAGCAGTAATAAGAGTGACATAAGCACAGGAAAGGGACAGAGCAGTAAGTGCCGGCTAAGTGCAGCCCCGTGGCACTGAGCCCACCCCTGAATCCCATCAGCTGTTGGCACAGACTGCTCCTCACAGTGCTCAGGCTGCAGTTACGTGTTAGAGGGCACATGGCCGGGGTCTTCTCTGCTATGTATCCCTACTTCTCTGCTGCCAAACACAATCTCACTGCTCGGAGAGGACAGTCCAGGGTGTGGAAGCACACCCAAGGCATTGGGTCTAGCCCGTGTCCAGCAGAGCCAGACGGGAGGTGAGAGGACTGGGCCGGCAATGAGTGCACGGCCCGGGCTTTCTCCACAATTAGCAGAACCGAGGTTGGTGGATTCTGCAGATCCCTAATGCTGGCTTGAAACCCAACTGCATCTCCTCTGTAACACTACCAGCACACAAAGCCAAGCTGCTTCCCAAAGGGCACGTGCTGGCTGTGCTGCTTGCATGGATAACCCCATGCAGCCCCGCGAGCATCTGCCCTCCCTCATGCCAGTAAGCGCCATCGCTCTGGGCACCAGCTCCCACACACATTCCACCATCAGGGTTTCTCCACAGACTCCAGCTTCTGGTGCCATGCAGCCTCGCTGGGGCACGGGTGGGGGTCAGGAAAACACCTGTGCACACAGACATCCTCAGCATGGAGGGTCAGGGGGTTGGTGCATCGCTGCCCATGGGTAGCCCTGCCTGCACTGCCCAGCCCCTGACACCCCCACCTTCCCCGCCAGAGTGGCTCTGCTCAGCCAGGCTGAGCTTTTTTGGCGGGGGTAAAAGGAACTTCACAATCCCTTTTGCTTCAATGCTTTTTTTTTCCTCTCCTTTCATAACTTCGGGTCATTTTAAGACCAGATGTGGAAAGGAGAAGCCAGAAGGTTGTGCTTTGAGAAGCCCAAACCAAAGCCCTCCGTTTTGGGGTGGTGAGGGGAGGCTCCCCTGGGGAGCAGCCTCACTGCTCCCTACTCCAGCATTCTCACATCTCTCTCTTTGTTCTTGAATCAGGACAGACTTTGGCTCCCCTGCACAGCACCATGATTTTGGCACGGCTAAAGGACTGTGCCTGGCCCTTAGGATCTTCTGGTCCACCCCTGCATGGTCGCAGGCAGAGCTTGTGCCTCAGTTTACCCCCTGTAAAACACAGTAGCACCTTTGGGTGCTGAGGGCTGGTGGCTGACCCTTCCTGGCTGCTGCTGTAAAAGAAAAGCTACTCTGTCAAACAGCTGCTCCATGCATGGCACACATCCCCAGGGAGTGCTGGCTGGAGCCCACAAACCCACGGGGCTGGGCAGGAACGGGGCTGAGTGTGGGGTCCCACAAGAGCTGCGGGATTGCCTACGGGGTGTCTCAGCAGGGCTGGAAACGCCACACTAGCCTTTCTGTGGCAGTCTGTGTTAGTGACACTGGTGACAATGTGTGGCTGTGGGTGGCTGTGGTAGGAGCCACCGTGCCCAGGGGGGACAGTGGGGAGAGAGTGCCACCACAGCCCCTTGTTGCTGGCACCTGCAGGCAGCTGGGGGGTGACCCAGCCTGCTGCAAAACGCAGGAGCATCAGGCATGACATTAAATTCCACACGAAACTGAATTCCGGTGCTTTTTACATCCTGTGCTCTCAGCTTTGCACAGTCAGTGGTGGTTTGCTTGAGTTTTTTTCCCAAAGCCAGACCAAATCCGGGTGGTGTCCCAGCACTCTTGCTTCCAGAGCTTCATGCAACCACCTCGTTTTTCAATGTTTTCCCTCTGGAAGCCCTCAGACTATCCCCGGATTTGCAAACAAAACCCCAAGACGTTGCAAAGAAGCAAATTGAGTTCTGGTGGGTTTTTCTGCCGTGTTTTCACGTGAGATGCACTAAAGAGCACACAGGCAGTGGAGACTATTTCCATAGGGATTCACCTTGCTCAGGACAAAGCAAAAGGCAGCTGCAGAAAACACCCCAAATTCTGTAAACACCTCCACCCTCGCATTTTGGTACCTGAGGGGTCCCTGACCCGGCTCTGGGAACAAAGAGCTGTTTCCTCCTGCACACTCCAATTTTTGGCAATGGACATCGAGTCCCAGTGAGGAGAAACACCCACACCACTCGTGACCACCCTGAGCCACGTCTGGGAACCCCTGCGAACAGCTGGGAAAGCTGGGGACCCCCAGAACAGCCAGGAACCCCTGCAAACAGATGGGCAAGGAGAACCCCAGGGCAGCTGGGAACCCCTGCAAACAGCTGCAACATCAGTAACACGAGGCTGGAGAGTTCTCAAGTGCAACTGCAGAATGAAGCTCCTCCGTGCCATGCTCCGATACCTGATGGCAGCTCGTGTTGGTTTTCCTCGGAGCCCAATTTGCTGGATAATTGAGTTGAGAGGCCTGAAAGTAAAGCTGCAAATTGGGATTGACCTGCCCCCTCCTTCCTCTGGCTGCTCTGATCTTTCTGCCATATCTTTTCCTGGCAGTAATGCAAAGAGACAAGCTCTGAGGAAGTGAGGTATAAAAATACTTGGCTCTGTCAGGAGAGAGACACTCACAGCCCTGTTTCCGAAGGCGACCCCTCATTAAGGTCAGTGTGAAGAACTGGAGCCTAGCCCCTGTCACTGGTTTGTGGTGCCACGGCCTGGACCGGGCGCTCGAGCCGCATCCACAGGCGGTGTCTGCGATGGGCTGGGTGAGAGGCAACAGCACGTGGGCTGGGATAGGTCAGAGGGTGTTTCAGAGGACACGGCCAGGCGCCTGCTTCCATCAACCCCCTTCCCAAAATATCTCCCTGGCACTGGGAAGCCATAGGCTCTTCACAGAGTTGTGATGATCCCAACCTCACATCCCCAGCATGGGAGCTGCCAGAGGGAGGGGAACTCCCACTACATGAGAGGGCAGAGCAGCCCCCACTTACCTGCTCCCTGCCCAAAGCCACTCTCACCGTGCCCTGTGCCCCCAGGTCACTGCACTCCTCCAGTCCCCCAACCCTGCCTGGCAGAGAGCTGGGGGTTGCAATGATTCCTCTTGTCATTAACGTGTATGTCCTGGGCTGGTCACTCAAATAACCTTTTTCCCATAAATTCAGCTTGCTGGGATATATATTCCTGATAGCCTTATGCTGGTCATCCCTGCACAGGTCTTGGGAGCTGTGGGGAAACAGCTGGCTTCAGGGCTGGCCACAGCTGGCTGCACCCCTGGGGCATTTATCAGCTGGATTATCCCTCTCTCCCCTGCAGTAGGAGCGTAGCAGTGTCCGAGTGGAGCAGAGGAAATCCCGTCTGGCACCAGGCATGCGGGAGCAAAGAGGGGGCAACCAGGAACACGGTCAAGGTCATCGGTGGTGTGTGGGGATGGAGCCAGGCAGAGGGAGGTGTGTGCTGGCCCTGCATCCCCAGCCTGCAGGACCCCCGACACCCACCCCACTGCCCTGGACCCCGCAGGGCTCCCGCACCCATCGCTGTGTGCAGGGGCTCACCGGCTCGGGATGCTCCTGTCACTCTCCTAGAGGGACAGCCAGGACAGGCTGCCTGCTGCTTTACATAACAGCTACGGAAATATCTGGGATGAGATCCCCAGGAGCAGGAGACAACCTCCCACACCCAGTCAAATCCAGGGAGCAGGAGCCCATCCCGTTGGGGTGTCAGCGCAGGGGTGACACCAGTGCCACACCAGCCCGTGCCCCACAGAACAGCAGTTCCTATGCACCCCACTCTTCTGGCTGTGAGGGGACAGGGATGGGGCAGAGCAGGGAGGGTGGACAGCTGGTGACTGCATTTGGCCGAAAACATGTGGAGAGAAGGGAGGGATGGATATGCACTTCACTCCCAAGGAACCACCCCACTCCTGGCTGCAGGTGTCCACCACATTCTGCCCAGAAAGCAAACCAAACTGCAGGGACACACAGCCAGCTCTTCCTGCATTCTGTCCCTCCTCTCTGCCCACAGTGGCAGTGTCCCTGCTCCCACCAGCCATTCAGGATGCCACCTATGGGGCACAGGACACCCCACAGACCGAGCCTGTCAGCAGCATCCCATCCTCCCTGCAGACATCATCTCCAGGAAATAAAGCTGCAGCACTGTAATGCTGAGTCATCAAGGCACAGGAAAGCCATAAATCTATCCAAATCTATGAATCTTCCCACAGATTCCCTGTGGGCAGCTTCTGTATGGATCATCCTGCTCCTTAAAAACATCTGCACTAACACGATCCAGCCCTCTAACAGGGACTCCAGAGCCCACTGCTCAGGCATCAGACCCACACCTGACATCTTGTATGGGATGTGGATGGAGCCATCCTGTATCACACTGAGGTCTTGCCAAGAGATGCAGAAATCAGGAAGAGAGAGAATTGCAAGGGAGAATAAGATCAGGCTGCACTGGTCAAGGCAAAGACTGTAAACCCCACCTTCCGTGCACTTTATTTATTGCAGAGCTGGGCCTGTCCCTGCATTCTGGCACTTTTATCCACTTTTGGACACTTGCTCGTAAATAAGTCCTGCTCAGGTCCAGCCTCAGCAGAGGAAGGTCCCCCTGTCATTAAACCAAACCTATTCTCCCAAGCTCTTGTTTGGGAACACAGATTTAGCGCCAGCACTGACAGCGCCGACGCTGCGGAAACCAATGTGTCCTGACACTGACCTTCTGGCAACGGAGGGATCTCTCCAGACATCACTTTTGGAACAGAACAGGCTGTGAAATATGCTAATGGGCCGTCTCTGTGTTGAGCTGCTGACATTTCCACCAAGGTTACAGCAGTGGGAAAGAGTGGGTGTGATGTCGTCTGGATGTTGTACACAGGAAAAGGAGAAACCCTGGTCCCAAATACAGGCAGGGGGAACGGCCAGCTGGGGCACACTGGGGATGCAGCACGAGGTGGTGGCACCGTTGGACACCCCAAAGGAGCCCTTGTTCCCTGAAGCTGCCCACAGGAGAAAGTATATCAATTTATATTATATCCATATACATGGCTAAATCAAACCTTCAGGAATTCAGAAGTTTCCACAAACACAGATGGCAAAGGAATGCCAAACCGGCGGCGAGGAGGGATGTGTGCCCATCAGTGCCACACGCCTCTCCTGCCCAGAGTGGGAAGAGAAGGATCAGTCCTTGTAGAAGGGGCTTTGGCACACGCAAAAACACACTCACACATAACCTGTGCGGTGCTTCAGGTGAGGCTGCTCGAGGTTTCGAACACGCAGGAAGCTGCTGCAGACACATCCCTGCAGCAAGGGGAGCTCAAAACCAGATGAGGCCCTTATCAAACTGAGTCTGTCTCTGAGCAGAAGCCCTCCGTGCCGTGCTGGCAGCTTTGGTGACTGACACTCAGCTAAAATCCCAGAGAGCAATGTCCGTCCACCGGGAGCTGCTGCCACAGCCAACTACCCTCGCTCCTGGCTTCCCAAGCCACCTATTCCTCATTCCCAGAGTGAGTACCTTTCAAAGCTGGGGAAGCACTGAGAAACAGCAGCCACAGGAGGGATAAATTTTTAATAAACAGGCAGATTGGAGTTTGCTCCTCAGCAGCTCCCTCAGCCCCACCACCTCAATGCCATTTTATTCAGTTTAATGTCACGCAAAGAAAAGGAGGAAGTGTAGGTGACAAATCATCACAAAAGCCTCGTCCAGGTAGAAGCCATTGTTGGGAAAAGGGACAGATGGGAAAAGGGAGGGCTGTGCTCACCGGGGCTGCGCAGAGACACGGGAGCACCGGAGAGATGTGGGCACAGATCAGATAGTGAGCAGGAGCTTGAAGAGCCAATTTATTCCCTCCTCCAACACCTCACATTGTCCCTGCTGTGGCATCCCCCCAGGCTATGGGTGCCAGTAGGAAAAGGTTTTCCACCACAAACCCAGGAGCTCTGTCTGTGCCAGAACCACTGGCCTCTGAGTTCAGCTTTCCCTAAACACATTTAACCCTCCCTTGGTGTCCCTGGGGCATTGGAAAGTGCAACTTCTGCTTTGTGTGTGGCTGCAAAGTCCCATCCACCACCATGGAGACACTTTTCAACGTCCTTATGGCTCCCAAAAATCACAACCCTCTGCAAGCTAAGGCACACAAGAACATAATTCCTCTGGGACTCTGTGCATTAGCCTCAAAAAGACCAGGGATCTAAAGCCACCAGAATGATGGACCTTTATGACCTCGTAAGACCGCAGGGATGGGTGCTGACAGGAGCACAGGGCACCACAGGGAGTAGCAGGAGACCATCCCCCAGGCAGGGAAGGAGCAGAGGCACCGAGGGAGACAGGCACTTCAATAATTTAAACACCCTGCGGTCTCCATCCTGTGCCAGCCTCTGCGGGCTCACTGGGAGCGCTCAGCCATACCCTTGGGGCCCAAACACCCATGAAACTCTCCCTCCCCACACCTGCCGCGGCCGGGTGAGTGCCCAGGCACCTACTGTTGGTCTTGAGGCGGGCGGGCTCGCTGTTCCGGCTGCCCGCCTGGTTGATGGCCTTCACCAGGAAGATGTAGCGGGTGCCGCTCTGGAGCCCGTGCACCGTGTAGTGGTTCTGCTTGATGTTCGGGACGATCATCCAGCTGTCCATGGAGTTGTAGAGACCTGCAGAGAGGGAGAGGCAGGGAGAGATTTATTGCCAGGGAAGGACAGAATACAAAGCCCCCATGCTGCTAAGGCAGAACTCATGACTGTGTGTCCTGTGGGAGGATTTGCTGCCTGCCTGCAAGTTCAGGGAAATTTCCAGAGATGATAAATCCCAGCACCTCAGAATCTCTTTTATTATCACATAATGGCAATGTTGGTGAGGCAGAGCCAGGGCTGGCGGGCTGGCAGCTTGGGATGCTGCCGTTGGAAATGATGGAGAAAAGGTGCAGAGAAAGGAGAATTCAACCAGTGGCACCTTCCAGCCAGGGCAGATGGCAGAGGTGGCTGCTGCTGCCAAGGAGGGGGTGATCCTCACCATGATCTCACCATCATCCTATCCTCGCCCTATTATCATCCTCCCTCATGTCTCTGCTCCCACAGGACATCCTCTCTCCTGCTCCTGGTCTACAATATGCAATTCCAGAAGCAGAAAGGGATGTATTTGCACTCGAATCAACATGTTTGCACCTGAATCCTGCTCCTGCCTGGTGCTCAGTGCTCCAGGGCGGGAAGTAATAATCCATGGCCAAGGGATGCTGATGCTTCAGATCCCCAGGCAGACTAGTCTGCAGAGCAGTTCAAAGAAAATGAGCTCTCAGTGAAGGGATCCAGATGCCTGGAAATCATTCAAGAGCCTGAACTCTTTCTGGAAATGGGAGGGAATGAAAAATCCAAGACTGTGGAGGTGCCAAGCCTGACTGCTGCAGCAGTTTGCAGTGTTGGAGCTGTGGGGCCTGGAAGTGTAGTGTTGTACCTCAGGTGGAGTGACACAGTGCTCCAGGAAAGGTGAAAAGCCCTACACGGTGCCACTGAGGCTGTTCCTGCCACCAGCACAGCTGGCATAAGGATCACCTGCAGCCAGCACGAGCACCTGAGCAGCCAGTGCTGGGGAACAGGGATCCTGTGGCGTCTGGGGGGAACTGGGGGCTGGGGCAGTGAGAACCCAGGACCCACCATGGCAGCAGTGCTTGAGCTTCCCGGACACAGCTCTGGGGCAGCTTTTGCAGCACAGGGCCAGGGCTTTGAGCCAAAAAAGGAATAAGGAGGAGGCTTGGAAGCAGTAGCTGGAGGCTTACTGGAAATGGTGAGAGGTGAGGAGTGGGTTGTGAATTCAGGGTGACTGGAGGGGGGTTTTCAGCATGTGCAGGGCCGGGAACGCTCCACACCTCCTCTGCAATGACTTCCATGGGGTGTTCATTTATCTCCAGTGGCTGGCTCAGCCGCAGGACAAGGGCAGGTTGCAGTCCCTGTCAGCCTGGATTTGGTTTAGAACACACATGGGAATGGCCAAGGGGCACAGAGCAATGTGATGTGAAGTAGAAAATAAAACAGATGTGATCCTGATTGCAGCCTACACACAGAACTGCTCTCGTCAGAGTACACAGCTTCCAGCCTGGCACTGGTCGCTGTCACCTCCCTGCAGGAAGGACCAGCTGGGGATCCTTCATAAGGAAGAACAAAGTCGCTGAGAGACGACAGCAGGAAGGATTCAGCCTCCCAAGCAGGCTTATTTCCCAAAACAACCACAAAGAGCTTGGCCTTGAAGACCGAGGGCTCCTACCCTCGCCAAAGCATTAAAAAATCCTTTTTATTGCAACATTCGTCATCCATAAAAACGTCCGGCTCTTGCCGAGCTCTTGGCTTTGATGGGAGAGTGAAGGGGATGGGTTCCACAGGCCAACTGTGTGCTCCTTGGAAAGGTATTTCCTCTCCTGGTCAGCCTCCCGGACTCCTGCTCAGTGTTCCAGTGCCTCTTCATGCACGAGTTCAGCCAGGGCTCACATGCTCCCATCACCCGGACCCGGCTGTGCTATTCCAAGGGACAATACGTTATTCATTTTCTCCTCAGAGATTTAACTGATGTTTTCTTCACTCCTCCTAGGAAGAGCAACCCAAGCTGGCTAAGAAGGACACTCCTGACATGTGCCCCTCAGGGCTCTCCTCCATCCCTGCCCTTGGCTGCTCCTCATCCCCACAGTCGCCATAGCTCCCTCTTGCCAACGCCTGCACCAGACCCCCAGAGGTGGGCAGGTGACTCATTCCCAAGTCCCTCGATGGATGGGAGTCCAAGCCATGTGTCCAAAGTAGGGTCTGGGGAGAGGTGGGAGCCACATCCTTCCCCAGCATGGTCCCAGGGCAAGGGCACAAGCTGCAGCGGGGGAAATCCTGGTTGGAAAAGGGCAAAATCCATCTAGCTGAGGGTGGGGAAGCACTGGGCGTTCCATCCCTAGACAGTTCTTGCTCCTCAAGGAACAAGCCCTGAGCATCCTGTCAGCCCAGCTTGTGCAGAGCTGACTCAGGGACCTTCAGGTGTCCCTCCCCGCTGAAACCACTCAATGACACCAGCACTGTCCCTGTCTTGTCCTCAGCTGGAAGTGCAGTGGACATGGGGCTGGTGGTCATCCAAAAGCATAGCCAGAGAGGTGGACACACTCTCCAGGCTTCCAGAGAAGGACAAAGTGCTGGAGATAACATGCTGTAGCTGGGAAGGAGAGGAGAGCCGAGCAAGGCAGATCTGGCTGTGGCAGCACCAATACCCTACAGCCTGTGACTGAGAGGAAATGCATCATCTTGTTTTCCAAAACAAGGGCAAAGGCTGGACTGGGGCTGGGGAGGTGAGATCCTGCTTGGAAAGCCACAGGGAACTTTCCCTGGCAGCTTCCTGCACATTCCAGAGTGCACTGAGCAGCCTTCCGGAGCCGTGACACCGTGCTCCCAGCGCCAGCATCATCGCAGCCAGTGGGACAGACTGATGGTAGCCCAAAATGCCTGAGGCACCTTGTCAGCACTTCCCCCAGTGGCAAGTGCTGCTAGGGAAAACCAGGAATAACACTTTCTCACAAGCCACGGAACATCAGCGAGATCCCTCCTTGGTCCTCAAATTCCATTCCTGTCAGGCAAATTTGTGGCAGTGTGGAAAAACAATTAGGTACGGCAGTGATTTGCATGAAAAATGACCTGGAGACGTGCCTCAGTGTTGTTACAGAGGGTTTATAAACCATGGTAATTATCAGCCAGCGCTGCCTTGCCTGTACGATCCCAGATGTACAGACCTGGGAGCTGTGAGATGGATGAGACCCTCCAGTGTTCCCTGTGGTTCAACGAGCCAGGGCTGATGCCACCAAATGCAGGGCAGAGCAGCTCAGGGATGAACCCCCAGCAAGGGAAGGTCACCATCACTCTGATCACAGCCCTTGGCGGATTCTTTGCTGCTGTTTCCTCCACCAATTCCAAGTCTTTAAACCACTGAAAACCTTTTCCTTACAGAATCCTTAAAGATCATATCGTTCCACCCCCCTGCCATGGGCTGGGACACCTTCCAGTAGCCCAGGTTCCTCCAAGCCCCATCCAACCTGGCCTTGGACACTTCCAGGGATGGGGCAGCCGCAGCTTCTCTGGGCAACCTGGGATTCCTTCCTGAAGGGAACCACAGCCCCCGCAGCATGTGGTGACTTACTGATGAAGTTGGCCTGGCCGGTGAAGATGGTGTACTGGAGCTCGTAGGAGCTGACGCTGAACTCGTCCTCCGAGATCCAGTGCACGGTGATGGTGTCGTGCGAGGCCGTGCAGAGCTCCTCGCGGACCGACGGTGGGTTGGGTGCTGAGGGATGGCACAGACCACAGATTTCAGTCAGTTTGGGCTTTCCTTCCCTAAAAACCCAGGGCTTCTCTCCTCCCATAAGGGTAGAGATGGGCTCACAGTGGGAGCAGAGTCTCTGGACACCAAGAAATCTCTCATTTTAATCTGTCATTGTGTTTCAAACTAAACTAAACTTTTTAGTTTAACAAAGGATCCAGGGGTCACAGCACAGGGGTTTTGCTACTGCTCCATCAGGCCTGACACTCCCACTCTGAAACAGGCTGAGAACCCACTTCCAAATCCACCTATTTCCCAGCACTGGCCATGGAAGAAGTATTTTATCCCATAACTGATTCAGACACATGTTTGTGTTAATCTTTCAGTGAAAGCTGATCTGCTTTGTGATAATAAAATCGGATTTGGGTGAGTGAGGATGTCCTTGCCTCCTCAGAGCTTTCATCCTCACAGTGCTCCAGCACAGGCCAGTCCAGCAGCTGTTGCTGTTCTCAGACCGCCGAGGGCAGTGATCAGCCTGTGCTGCACCACCTTGGGGCCCAGCAAGGTCCTGCCCACCAGGGTTCATAATTTAGGACCAAGACACCCACAAAAAGGGCAGGAAAAGGGAAATGTTAAAGCACAGAGTGCATTAGAAGTATAATAATTGGTTAATTCACTGTTCCCTCCCCGCAATCCTTATGGATCCTTATGTAATCCTTATTCCTCTCGCATCCTTATGGGCATCAGACTCCTCTCCAGGTCACAGAGGCCATAGTTTTTGAGCTTTCTGGACTTTTCTATGGATCCTCCAGGAGCAGCAGAGTGAAATGGGAGGATGGGGACACGTCACTGTCTTGAGGACAGCACGGCCCCTGCTCTGCCACAGCTGACCTGGCGCTTGTTACTGGTTAAGTCTTAAAATACATCCACCAGCCCCTGGTGGGGCACAGGGGAAGGCACTAAGGGGAAGATGTGGGGCACAGGGACAGGGGCTGAGGGGAAGACATGGAGTTGTGGGGAGGACACAGGGTGCAGCGGAGGGGAATGTGCCCGTGCACTCACCCGTTAGATAATCCAGCCCCTCCAGCAGCTTCTTCTCTCTGGAAAAATCTAAAGCAAAGTTTTCAAAGGCATCATTAAAATTGATATCTGGTATCAGAACTTGCGAGGATGCAGTTGCCATGGCGACCCTGGAAGGAAAGAAGGGACCATCAGTACGCGCCGGGGTGCACGTGTTTCCCGACGCCTGGCCGCGGCGGGGGGGGGCAGAGGGGTGCAGGCAGCCTTGCTGTGGTGTTCCTGCTGTCAGCAAACCAGCTTGCACCTACAAACCACTGCGCAGGAGGGGAGCCTAGCCTGGGCACGTGTTCCTGAGTGTAGGGAGGCCTCATCCTTGGGGGTCCCAGCTTTGACTGGCTCTCACGCTCCCTGTGAATTGGCATTCCCACCACTTTCCCTCCCCAGTATTCCACAGTGTTGTTCCACAGTGTTGTTAGGACCAGCCATGCAACACCTATCCTGTGAGGGATGGGAACCTGACCTCGGGATTTATTTGAGGGCAGCATGGTGGGAGGCTGTAGGGGGGACTGGGAATCTCTGGGTAGGGAACCTGGGGAAACAAAGTCATCTCTGGGCAGGAACCTGTGACCAGGGCACAACTCCAGCATCAGCATCCTGAGCCCAGCCCACCTCTCAGCCACGTTCCTGGCGGTCTGCAGGAACCGTGCGTGGTCGTTCTCCTTCAGGATGTGCTCGGCCTGGTTGATGAGGACCGTGGAGCGCTCAAGGCACTGCCGGCAGTTGGCAACCTGCTGAGCCAGCTTCCGCAGTTTCATCACCTGACAGAGGAGCAGAGGGAGCTCAGCAGCTTGAAAAGCACAGAGGGAGCCCCATCCTGAGCCACGGCCTGCTCACGGGGAGCAAGAAGCGTTGAAATGGCACAGGACTGTTCCAGTGGCTCTGGGGAGCTGTCTTTCAAGCTTTTTATACTCTCCTGTTTTTTGGCTGGGGCTCCTGGAAAAGCTGCTTCCCCTTCCTACCTGAAAATTGTTGCTCAGGTGTTGGAAGCAAGGGGGGACCCTGCCCAGCCCCTCCACAGACAGCACAGGGAGGGTACAGAGGTATCTGCAATGCTGCACACCTGCACCTTTCCATCCCCAGTCTCCTTTCACTGGCACAGATGCTTATTTCAGTTCTCTGGTAACTTTGGAAGCCAAACCCAGTATGGCCAGTACCAGTGTCCCCACACCCATCTCCCACTGGTGCAGTGCTGAGTTGGCAGCTGCTCAGCGCTGCTTCTGTGGAGGGTTTGGGCACTGATCTGTGCCACTCACCTCTGCCCAGGTGCCAACTGTAGAAAAACAACAGTTTGGAGCTTCCAGCTCCTCCTAAGCACGGCTTGAACTGGACAGCACAGCCTGGAGCCATCAGGGAAGAGAGTGGGAAGTGCAAGCAGACAGACAGATGGACCGGCAGACGGCACCGTTACATAAAATGTGTTCCCTGGAGTGCTTGGGGTAGAAGCAGGATTTCAAAGCTCCCACTGATGCCAGGGTGTCCCAGAGTCATGCTGGTGGCTCTCCTGCGTACGCCCACAGTGGAACCTGCTCCCAAACTATACCTGGGAAACATCTGTATTGGGGGCTTGGCTGTGGGCACTGCAGTGGGACCCCAATGCACACCCAAACTCAGTGAGAACAGCAAAGGGCTCATGGAGGCTCCCGTGGGCACTGCCCAGAGCTACAGCCCAGCCCTCCAGCCTCTCTCTCCCTGTGACACGTGTGGAGCCCAAGGGTTGCTGTGGCTGGAGAAGGGGCCACACGGAGCTAGAGCAGTACTTGTCAGGGACAAACATCCTTCTTCTGGCTCCTGTAGATAAACACAACAAAGCACAGCAGGAGTGAGGTGGAAAAGTGGGCATGGCCTGTAGGGGAGATCAAGACCACCAAAGACCCCTGAAGCCTCTGACCCATTTCCAGAAAGGTCTGGAAAAATGGACTGCACATGACAAGTGATTTGCACAGAAAGGGAGAAACTTCTCTCCAGGGTGGGGAAAATTCATCTATAAAAAGGCCCCCACACAAAGCCCAGGCAGTGCCCCCAGGGCCCTGGACACCTTGTCGCTGGAACCAGGACTAGTGATCTGTCTTTCTTCCTCTCTTCCTCTTTAATCCATCTCCCTCTCTCTCTTCCTGTTCACCCTACCCGTTTATCCAAAACACAGCGCTATGTGTTCTGCAAGCTTTTGCTGACCCTCTGACTTCTGCCATTCCTTTCGACCATGAGCATCTATGAATCTTGAGGGCTGCTTTCCCCTTTGGGGTGGGACATCACACAAAGAAACCACGGCAAAACACCTGGAACCGCTGGATGAAGGCTCCAAACACCCCTACAAAGAAAAGGGTGAGAAGCAGCTCCCCCCTCAGCTGTGGTGCAATGCAGACTGTGCCACCTCTGCTCTCTTTGCAGCGCTGGGCTCTGGTCCTTCAGTATGAATTCCACATTATTCTATTAGGACCATGGTAGTTAAAAGCCCCGAGGAAGCTGTCTAGAGCTATCCAAGCCTCTGCACCAACTTGTCACGCTAACCCACACACCGTTCCTCCTCCAGCCACATCCAGCACATGCCTTGTCCTTGGCAGAGGAGCCCTGGGGCAGCAGCAGCGAGGGGACACACAGATTGGGGGTGGCAGGGAGGGCAGGAGCAGCGAGGGACACTCAGATTTTGGACAGCAAGAAGATGAACCTGTGTGCACTGATGGCTGCCCAAAGCAAATCCTTCATGGCTGCAGTCCCTCTGCCCGTGGCTGGGACGTCCCAGCATCACTGGTTGCTGAAGTGCTGTGCCCAGAGAGGAAGGGCAGACCCCTCTGGACCAGGGACACATGAGCCAGCCCCCCTCACCTTTGTCTCCTTGATCTTGACAGCAATGACCTGCTTGCGCTGGCGGATGATCTCCATCAGCTCATCACACTCCTCCATCAGCTTGGCCTCGTGCATGGCTGTGTTCACCTGTCCAGGAACAGCAACACACGGCTGTTAGGAGGGACATACAACATACAGGCATTGTGGGGGGACACACAACATACAGGTGTTGGAGGGGACACACAATATACATGTGTTGGAGGGACACACAATATACAGGTGTTAGGGAGGGACACACAACATACAGGTGTTGGAGGGACACACAACATACAGGTGTTAGGGGGACACACAACACACAGGTGTTGGGGACACACACAACACACTCTCATGGCTGTGTTCACTGTGGTGCACACACAGAGCATGGGGGAGTGCAGGCAGAGCTTCTAGTCCTCTGTCTCCAGGGAATAGCAGTATCCCTGGGGTGGTGGACAGGACAGGACAAGACAGGACGGGGGGATGCATTTTATGGAAGAGGAATTGAGCCTTATCAATTAAAGCACACTAGAGGACGGAAATCAGTTTTCCTCATTTCATACTCCCAAATCCCTGTGAAACACAGAGCAGTCCAAAGGCAGCCCTGAGTGAACTACATTTTTGCTACAGGATCTTTTTTTAAACCTGGCCAGCAGATTATGCAACACCGGAGTGGGAGACAGCTGATGGTCTGCAAAGAGAGCTCCACAGAGGAAAAACAGCGTAAAATCTTCCCAATCTGCTGCATGGAGCAGGAGGGGGGGGATCAGCCCCAGGGTTTGGAGCCTGCAGTGAGCTGCTGTGGCAGCGCTGCCATGCAGCCTGGCTGTGGAGAGCTAGCAGCACCCAGGTCCCTCGAGGTCGTGTGCCTACGGGGATGGCTGTCACCCCAGCTTCTCAGGAGCACAAACTCTGGACCCCCACTCTCATTCAGCTTCTGGTTGACATGAAGGTAAGGGAAGATGAAGCAAGGCCTGTGCACGTAAAAGGGAGAGGAGGAGATGTTGGGCCAAAGGGTAGGAGGGGAGGTTGGAGCACCTCAGGTCAGCCCTAGGTCCATCCCCCTAACCAGCTGCTGCCCGTCGTTGGTCCCAGGGCTCAGGCCTGGAGCACTCCCCTTCCAGGATGGCTACAGGACAACATAAATCTGTACCCATTCATAGCAAAAATCTGAAAACCTGCCCAGGGCAAGAAATCTGCCCTCAGCCATGCTCATGCTCTGGGAGGCTGAAGGCAGGTGAAGTCGCAGAGGCCACACAGTCCCTTTCCCAGTTGCCTTCTGCCCAAAAAGGAGCATTTTCAAGGCTGAAGTCCTCCCAAAGGGCCCAGCAGAGCATGACGGGGGTACTGCAGACCAGCTCTGGAGGCAAATCCCTGGCTCAAGCACATCTGCACGCTGGCCAAACCACTCTGTAGGGATGAATCAGTTCCCAGGTAGATGCTGGACTCGGGGTGAAGACTTGGCAAGTGCTATGGGTACAGGAACACTGGGCATGGGGGCGGCTTTTAGGTGTAAGAAAGGAGAGAAAAAATACTTCATTCTTCTCAGCCCTGAGGGGGAATGTGCTAGGGACAACACAGCCCTGGAATAAACTCAGCCCTGGGAAGAGCTCATGCTGCAGCTCATGGGGATGAGGAATAGCATCTCAGCCCACAGTATGATTCAGGCACAGGCAAACCTCCTCCTTCGTGCCTTGGTGGCTTGGGGATGGAGCAGAGAACCCTCTCCCACCTCCAAAACCCTGGAGAGTTTTTTGGCCATGTTCAGCCATGCTCTGGAGACACCATGAGCTCACACTGAGGTCAGCCCTGAGACTGCCGTAGCACAGAGGCCACCACCCCACCGTGCATGTGCAGCATCTCTGCTGCCCCCCACAACAGGGGCATTAGGGTGGTACCACTTCTATTTTACAAACTCAGCTTCTCCAGCCGATTGTTTCCTGCTCTCCTTGGTCCACATTTCCATCACTGCCACGGGATTTGGCCCTTCCACCCTCTCTCAGTGCAGACCCCCAGGCACCAGAGTCACTTCGGCAGGCAGCCCAGGCTCAGTGGCCTGGGGACACTTGCAGTGCCTTTGTGAACCCCTTTCCTCCAGGGTGTTGGTGGCACCATTCCCTGGCCATACCATGGGACTTAGACTGAACGTGGCTGATGGGCAGAGTATGTCGGGATCGCATGTGCCATGTCTACAAATAGCTCGAAAGCAAAATTCCCTGGAATCAGACTGACAGGGGAAACAGGGAGGCAGAGATATTTTCTGCTTCACACTTTACTGTGCTCTCTGCGAAGGTGCCTCCAAGGGCCCGGCTGTGCATTCAGCACAGCTGAGAAATGTTGTTTGAACTGTTATTTTAAGCAGAGCGTCTGACAAAGCTGAAAACTCCCAAACTCTGTTGAAAATGACAGTTTAGAGGTCTGAGACTCCCTGGATCAGACAGAAATACCAAATGGATTTCAATTCATCCTAGGTCAGGCCATTAAGATACTGGAGCTGGATTCAAGGGAGGAAGTTTGGAAGGACATCCAGCCACATCCCTGCTCCATCCCTAGTGGGTTCTCAGAGCTAAAGTGTGGCCCATCAGAGCAGCAAGGGCTGGTGACTGTCACCAGAGCTCTGCAAGGACGTCCTGGCTCCTTCTCTCCCAGCCAGCCATTTGCTGTCTGTTTTCCCAGACTCACTCCAAGCCCTCTGAGCCCTGGGGAAGAGGGAGCCCAGGAGAGATAGCTCCAACAAAGCCATTCCTACTGCAGAGTGATGCATGGGCAGAGAGAAACAGGACAATGTGAGTGACACGGAGCATCAGCGTGGAAGGCCAACAGTGCTGCATAGTCAAGTGGGATTTTTCTGCTCCTTATTTTGGCTGGAAGTTCAGAGCATCTCAGCCCCCTCCTCCTCCTCCTCCTTGCACACTGTGACAGTGGCTGCCAGCTGCTGGCGGCACACTCAGCCTTGCTGGCACTCACAGAAAGGGCTTCTACTCTCATTTCCTCTCACCAGATCATCAGGACATTATTGAGGGAGCAAAGAACAAAGCGCTGACGCTGCCTGTAGGAACCACGGGGGTTTGGAAGCACCTTCCCGGCCCCAGAGCCCCAGCTGCTCCAAAATGCAGGTGGTGAAGGACAAGCTGCAGCTCCATGGACAAATCCATTCCAGGTGCTTCGCTGTGGCAAGCGGTTCCAGCCAGCATATGCAGCATCCCTCATCCTGCTGCAGCATGCCCACATCCATCTGTATCCTTGCATCCTGCTGCAGCATCCCCACATCCCACCAAAGCATCCTTCCATCCTGTCATAGCATCCCACTGCAGCATCCCCACATCCCACCAAAGCATCCATGCATACTGCCACAGCATCCATGCATACCACCGCAGCAAATCCCTGCATCCCACCACAGCATTCCAACATGCTGCTGCAGCATCCTCACATCCTGCTGCAGCATCCCCACATCCCACTGCAGCATCCCCACATCCCGCCAGAGCATCCCTGCATCCTGCTGCCTGCTGGGCTCACAGAGTGGCTAAGGGGAGGTGCAGGGAAGGCTGGGGTGCCCAAGGGTGAAGCAAACAGCTGTTGTGTTCACTCAGGTAGTGGCAAATTCCCCCTGAATCCATAGCAGCAATCCCAGCAGCAGCCTAGGATTTTCTCCTATGGGAAGGCGGTGGTTCAAGGAACAGCTGCATGCTCGGTGCCACCCAGTTGATGAGCCCTGTTGGCAGGATGAGTGTCACCCAGGCTGTTGATTAGCCCTGTTTCCATGCTTGGTGTCACCCAGTTGATGAGCCCCGTTACAGACTCAGTGTCACGCAGCTGAGCCCAGTTTGCAGGCCCGGTGTCACCAGCTGAGCCTTGTTTCCATGCTCGGTTTTACCCAGGAAAGGACTCTGGGGTGATCCATGCATCCCATCCCTAGAGCAGGGAGATGCCCTGGGCACCTCCCCCAGCCCCCTGCTGGCCTTCACCCACCTCCACTTGCTGGCAGATCTGTATCAGCTTGGCCATCTGGTTTTCCAGTTCGCTGTTGCGTTTAACCAGGTTGGTGAGATTCGTCTCCAGGGTTTGCTGCAGGTCCAGAAATGGGAGAAAGAGGAAAAACACAGAGATCAGCAAAGCTGGAGTGTCCCCAGTCCCCTGCCAGCAACTGAGACCCTCCACCACCCAGCACACTGCCTGAGGGAGCGACACTGGAATAACTTTGGGAAAATGCTCTGGGGATCCTCGGCAGCTCCTGCCCTCTCTGGTGGGTTGGGCCATAGGGGAGCCACCAAGCCCAGCTCTGTGGTGTCACCAGCTGCTGGGGACAGTGTGGGGTGTCTGCTCTTTGGAGAGAAAATTTTGGCTGTTTTCATCATTAGTTTTGTCCTGCACAGGGTGAGGGAGACGAACAAGAGCCTGATGAGCCATGGGAGAGGGACATCTCATCTGCCAACCACCTCAGCCAGAGCAGTGTGGGCACGTGCCAGGAGAGTCAAGCTGCCCTGCCCTGCCTCTCAGTCCCCAGCCACGCTGCCCTTTGCTGGAGCAGATCTCAGCCGGTGGATCCTGGCCAGCGGATCAGAACCAGTGGATCTCAGCCAGTGGACCACGGTAAGCAGATCTCGGCCTGCAGATCTTGGTCAGCTCATCCCCGCCAGTGGATCTCGTCCAGTGGATCTGGGCCAGCAGATTATGCACAGTGGGTCACGGCCAGCAGATCTCTGCCAGCAGATCACAACCCCAGGAGCACAGGGATCCCTGGGGCCTGCTTTGGTGCCCGCAGGCTGCAATATTCCGGGAGCAGAAGGGGATCCAGTGGGGTGCGGAGGAAGAGTCCATTTGAGGGGATACAGATATCCATGGCCACGTGGGGGACGCAGAGTTTGTGGGTGTCAATTCCAGGGACACGGCATTGCCGGTCCCACGTGCTCTGCTAACAGGAATGTTTTATAACAGAGCACTCGCTACCTGTTGCAGCGCTTGCCGGGAAATGATATCCCATTAATGTTTTAAACTCCAGGGCTGGAAGAAGATCCCTGAGGTGGTTCATTCATCCTTGGGTAGGAACTGCAGTCCAAGGCTTTGATCCAACTCCAGCAGACCCATAAACACGGCCCCCCTCCGCACACATGGGTAATTGGGGGCTACTGAGCCAGGAGAACTTGAATCACAGGCACGGAGCACAGGCAAAGCACTCATTCCTGAAAAACCACTGGCTCCTAAAATACTCTGAGCTCGTTTGCAACCCTGTAAATTGCCAGCCAAGGGCGGGTGAGGCAGAACACAGGAACAGGCTGGAGAAATGGAATAAAACCCAGGGAGCCTTCGTTATGCAGGAAGGATTCGCAGAGCAGGGCTGAATGGATAATGGAAAAACCAGCTGCTCCCACCCTCCCCTCCTCACAGCCCAGTATCATAACATCATTTCACTACAGCACTGAACATTTCACTTGCTAATTACTTCCCTCGTCACCACCTTGGCTGCGCTGAGGTCCCAGCTTTGAACTCGCACCAACATGCTTTAATGTTCCAGGGTGTGATAGAAGGAGGGGGGGCTGGGGGTACAGCTTTGAAGCACACGAGCCCAAGCCCCATTTGCAGCTTCCCGAGTTTTCTAGGCGATGGCATCACTCCTCCCATCCATAAACACACACAAATCCTGCCCCCAAGCACCAAACCCTTCATCACACGTTCCACTGTGGTGATGCTGAGGCAGTCAGTGGTGCTTTACTGGTGTCAGCAATGGTTGCACAGCCCCTCGCTTTCCTCCAGCCCCTCACTGCTCCCACAGCCCTGCCTTGCTGCTTCTCCAGCCCCTCTCTGCACCCACAGACCCTCACTGCCAACCCCTCTATATCCTAGGAAAACACAGATGGAATGTTTCCATCTGTTTGATGTGCTGAAACAAATAAAACGGGCTTGAAGCCTGGATCACACCAGCTGGTTATTTTGTAGGTGTATATAAATTACAGCAATTACAGGGGTTGGGCTTTAATTGCTTTATAAAACACTTGTCATTTCCCCAAACCTCCACCTTCTGGCCTGAAATAGGTGATTTCTCTGCAACTGGAGAGAGAAGTGAGAAAAACTGACAAAAAGGGAACACCACTATGCCCTTGAACAGGAGTCACTGGTGCTCCATGGGACCAGGGGGCCAAGTTACCCAGGGATGATGGGACCAGAGAGAGGATTGCCCAGATACAGGCACCATGAGACAGTGGCTGAACCTCCCTCATCTCGAGTGTCATGGACCCACAGGATGAAAACCCTCCCGGAGCTCCAAAAGAGCAGCTCAGCACCTGCACTCCTTTACCTGCCGGTGACCAGGTGCACAGTAAATTCATTCACACCCAGCCAGAGGCGTGGAATCACACAGCACGGACCTGTGAGCACCGATGCTCCTATCTGTTCAGCAATGGACATGATGGGCAACAACTCCATTTCCCTTTTTCTCCTAATACCCAACAAGCAGTTGGACCAAACACGGATTTCTCTGTTTGGAGAAGGCATTAAGGTACAGGTGTCAAGACAGCTTCAGGAACTATAAATACATGGTGTTCTCCTGGTCCCTGGGCTTCGTCAAACATGATCTTGCCTGCACCTGGCCAGAGCTGCATTCCATGGCTGGTCAGCAGCCCATCCACCAGTCTGGAAGCTGGTCCGCACTGGGAAACACTATCAGCCTTGTGGCTTTAACCACCTGGGAGATAGAGCAGAGCGGGCTCTGAGCCCCAGGCAGGGGAGGCAGGGGAGAAGGTCCTGAAGGGAGGTCCTGGGGAGAAGGAGGAGGTAGGGACATGTCACACAGACCCATTGTACGAGGGTGGCTGAGTCCCCAGGGGTTCAGGCCATGCAAGTCTCAGGTCTCCTCCAGCAGCAGGAATCCCTGGGTACAGGACAGGGGGACCTGGAGCTCCCTGGAGCTAGGGAAGCCCTAGGGATTGGGGTGGAGGGGCCATGGGTGGCTCCTCAGTGCTGTCCCCCAGCACTGCTCTGAGGCGTGAGGGGCTCAGCCTGACACGGCAGCACAGAGGGTTTGCTTTGGCTCCACTTTACCACAGACAGATTTCCACGTGTATCTTCATTGAAAGACAGCCAAAACTGGAGAATATTACTTTCAGGGCTTTTCTCATTGCCCCTGTTCATCTATAATCACTTCCAATAATAGAGACAGATTTTTGCCCGGATCCCCCTGCACACCATAAACACAAATCACGTGTGCATCCACAAACTCACGTGCAGGCACGCTTGCATCAAGTCAAACCCTATCCAGAATGCCCACCACATGCCAAAGTGAAAGGAAAACTGGTCCCTGGATGCCACCACCATTCACCAGCCTCACCTGGATGGCACAGGGGATGGGCACCTGCAGTGGCTGGCTGGGATTGCTGCCAGGCTGAGGATGTGCTGCCAGGTCCTGGCACAGAGGAGGATTGCTGCTGGGTGTCTTCTGACCCATTTGGAGCAGCACAGGGAAGCCAAATGTCACCAGGACATTGCCCAAGGCATCTGCAGTCTGTCATAGAGCTCCTGAGGAAGCTGCTCATATTTCAAAACCACAAAGTTGTTGGTTACATCCTACAGCTGCAGTGACACTGGAGCCCTAGGAACCT
Organism: Cephalopterus ornatus; assembly: GCA_013396775.1. Taxonomy (NCBI): domain Eukaryota; kingdom Metazoa; phylum Chordata; class Aves; order Passeriformes; family Cotingidae; genus Cephalopterus; species Cephalopterus ornatus. Next base: position 323,149 of record VZRE01012366.1, on the reverse strand, counting down.
CTACCCATGTCCCTGTTCCTGCCCAAAACGCTGCTTTGCACTAAGCTCCTGCCCCAGGCACTTGCTGGCTCTGTGGGGATGAGGGCACTGATGTGGTTCATTTCAGGAATGCTGGGGTGGCTTTCCTGGGAAGCAGCAGCTGGACAGGGTGAGATGCAGGTAGCTCCCATCAGGGTCAGTCCAGCCGCATCTACTCCGAGGGGATTTTGGAGCGATGGTGGAGTTGGTACAGCATCATCCCACTGCACTGACAGCTGCTCCATGCTAACAAATCACAGAATCCTAGAATAGTTTGGGTTTGCAGGGACCTTAAAGCTCATCTCATCCAACCCCTGCCATGGGCAGGGACACCTTCCACTATCCCAGGTCGCTCCAAGCCCCATCCAACCTGGCCTGGAACACATCCAGGGAAATCCAGGGTGTTGGCAGCAACACACAGACTAGGCTCCTCTCCATGGTGGCACTGCACAGATGAGGCTCCTCTCGGTGGCCACAGCAGGTCCAGAGCTTGGCACCACTCCTGTACCAGCAGATGCTCCCATTCCCACATCCCCTTCCCACAGGCTGGACAGAAGGCTGAACGTGGCACTACCCATCACCAACCCTGGCAGTGGCACATCCCTCTGAGGGGGGCGAAATTTAGGTTAGATATACAGAAGAAATTCTTGGCTGTGAGGGTCATAAGGCCCCAGCACAGGTTGCCCAGAGAAGCTGTGGCTGCCCCATCTCTGAAAGTGTTCAAGGTCAGGCTGGACAGGGCTCGGAGCAATCTGGTCCAGTAGAAGGTGCCCCTGCCCATGGCAGAGAGTTGGAACAACATGAGCTTCAAGGTCCATTCCAACCCAAACCATTCTGTGATTCCACAAGTCTATGTTTAGAATCAATTCCCAGCACTCAGAAAAAAAAACCTCGGGGAAAAATATGCAAAGCCAGTCAGCTGCTGGGCTTTGCTAAGGAGAATGTCCCCAGACAATGGGACAAGTGATAGAGAGACAGGACTGAGCTGCCACGTGTGTGACAGTAATGCATTTTAAGTTGCTTTGGAGCAAAACAGGCTGAGTAAGAGCTGAAGTCTCTGCCAGTGTTCGGGGCTGCTATTGGCCCACTGGCAGAGCTGACCTAGAAACCGAGCAGCTCACAGTGGCACGGGAACTGGTGGTGACTCTGATGGTGCTGAAGAGTCCAGAGCCAGAGCCTGAGCCAGGCAAAGGGGCTCTGGCAGTGACCCCTAAGCATGGAGCGGGTGGGGAGCGAGGGGATGCACTTGACCAACACACAAGGATGCATCCAGCATGAGCCCTGTGCTGGGAGTCACCTGTGCTACCCTGGCACATGGTGCTACAGCAATGATCCCAGTGCCCAGCCTGGGGTCCTGGGCATCCCCAGCCTGTCCCCTTCACCCCACGCACAACAAGCACAGGGTTATCTCAGCCTGGCAAGGCCTGGGGCTGGATCCTGCTCGCAGTGCGGCAAATCCACCGTTTCAGTGGCCATGCTTCAATTTGTAGTGAGATGAAAGAAAAGAAGGAACGACAGGAACCCGGAGGAGCAGCTGTTCTGGGCTGGCAGGGACTGGGGGGCAGAGGCAGGTGGGTGGGATCCATGCTCCTCCACGCAGCATTCCAGTGTGAGCTGCATCAGCACTTACTGTGTCTAGTGTCTCCTTGGGAATTTAAATTGAGGAGAGAAAAATAAAAGCAGAAAACCCCGAGTAAACAGGGTAAGCTGCCTGTGTGATTTGCAGCCCTTGCATGTGCTGCTGCCTAATCAGCACATCCTGCATTTGTGTCTTGTCGGCTCTTCTGGAGCATCTTCTCTTGGGCTGAGCTGACCAGCATTGCCTGAACCCTCTCGGTTTTGTGGAGCAAACTCCTTGTCTGTCCCACCACATGAGCTAAGAGTACACCCTGGGTCTGTCATGCAGCCCCCTCGTGCCAGCTGGGTGTCACTCATACCCCCACCCCCATGGGACACCATGTTCTCAGCTGCTCCAGCACTTAATTACTGGATGATCCCAAAACCAGCCTAATGAGCAGAGGAAACTGGGCAGAAATCTGCTGAGCCTGTACCAGAGCAGGTGTGTCCCTGCGGTGGGCACAGGGCTGCAGGGACCTGGGGACAATGACCCCAAAGTGTCGCTGCTGCAGACGCTGCTCCTGCTTCCCAGCCTGCTGCCCCTATCCCCTGCTCTGCAGTGGAGGGGGAGTCAAGAGCAGACCCCAGTGTGGTCCACTTGTCCCAGGTCCCACCTCGTACCTTCACCACAAGCCATCACACGCTCTGGGTGCCTCACTGACACAAGCCATTGACTGGATGTGACGTGAGGGGACCCCAGTGCGTGGACACACAAACAATCAAGCCACAGGGCAACTGCAGAGCACCAGCAGCAAATCGCTTTGTTAGGGCAGGAGATCTGATGCAGAAGAGTCACAGAGTTAACGATGAAGACGTGATGGCAGGAGCCAGTCCTTCCCTGGGATACACCAAGGGACCAGGGGAAGCAAGACAAGTGTCCAGGGCCTCTTCCCGAGCTCTGCCCCGGTGTTCTGCTGCCCTGTCCCTAGTCCACGGCACTAATGGCACCTCAGTGGTGAGGGGCTGCTGGGCTGGGGAGTGGGAAAGCTACCACCCTCTCAGCAATGAGAACAGTTTATCCTCCTCAGGCAATTTCTCTCCTCCCGCTGCTTGGACAGGCTCTGGATTTTGGCAGGATGGGAGAGGGTATGGGAACAGTACTGGCACCGCTCGCAAGGAGAGTTACACAGAGGTGGTTCATCACCACTGAGGCACCACCATGCAGCAGCTTTGCCAGGGTCCTGCTCCTCCCATTGCTGGTGACAGTTCTTGTCCACCAAGGAGGACAGCATGAGGGTCCAGCTGCACAGACACGTCTGTCTGAAGCTCAGCACATTCCTGGAGCTCAGCCCTCTGGACAGGGCACACGGCCAGAGCTCCACACTGTCACACTGCCGCCAGGTCCAGCACCATCCCCAGCATCACTCATCCCTCTGGACATGGCACACGGCCAGAGCTCCGCGTGGCCATGCTGCTACCAGGTCTGGGATCATCCCCAGCACTGCCCTGTCCCCGTGGCACAACATCACACACCACAGAAGACACAACTGAAGCATATCCTCAACCACAGGGGAGACCTCAGCTCCTCCTGACACAAACACAGAGCTCCTGCCTTCCTCAGGTACTCTCAACTAAAGAAACGACAGGGACAGAAATGGCTGCAGGTCAGAAGTGCCTGTCGATGGGAGCAACCCAGGGTGTCACTCACCTCCTCCTGATGCCTCACTTTTCGGCCTCCAGTCCGCAGGAATATGACCAAATGCTCCTGCTCCTACAGACAACCTGAGGATCCGGGTGGGAAGCGCTGCTAATTCTCCTGTAAATCAAAGCTGTTCTGCACAGTTCCAAGGGGGAAAAAAATCACATGAACTAGTTTAATGCTGTCATTTCTCCAAAGCCGCTGATTAGTTGCAGACTCAGTCTGAGCATTGTTTTGGCAAGGTTTGTGTCTGGCTGCCTGGTGCAGCTCCAGGGTGCACGTTCCCTGTTTGCTCCTGTCCCTGCGCTACTTAACAGCAACAAGGGCTTTGCTTCCGAAAACATCCCTTCAGGCAAAACCCTGTAAGAGCCCAAACACCTGCAAGTCCTTGGCATGGGCCATCCTCCTCACCACAGGGAGAAGAGGAATGGCTGGCAGTGGTGGAGAACCTCTGCTGCTGGAGCTCAGCCATGCAAGCGTGTCTCCCACGGAACGAGCTGTTCCCTGGCAAGCCACACTGGGCTGTTTTCCTGGATAAGATGAGAAAAAGGACAGGAACAAGGGAGTTGACACCCTCCCTGTTACAGGGTGACCACAGCTTCTCCTACACCACCACAAGTGTGTGGGTCTGTCAGTAAGTCAGCACGAGGGAGAAGCCTGTCAAAGCACAGATCATTCCTGCAGCTCCTGGGCTTGTCCTGGGAGCTGGAGGGGAAAACCAGGAGCTGCCCAAAGGCAAGCTCAGCCTCCACACCTCCACCAAATACACATCCAGCAGAGGCTGGTTCCCTTCATTCCTGTGAAAGTGCACATGACAGCAGCTTCTGGATGGTCTCTCTCCTGCATCCTTCATCGCCAACCAAGACATCTTGGCATAGATCTTGACACCCACTTCCAGGCCACAGAGAGACACGACACGTGTCTCTCCCCCTCTGGACCCCAACTCCTCCAGCTGTCAGAAGGCACATGTGAGGCACAAGGCTGTGGGAGCACCACAGCATCCCTTCCCAGCCCCATGGGTGGGATAACTCCCATGAGCCAGCCACGTGGCAGCAGGTCTCACAGGATATCCAACAGGCTGAGGAGCACATCTTTATGCCACCTGCTTCCACAGTCAGCCCTGCACTACCTGCTGCCTCAGTGGGTACAAAGGACAGAGGGTGCCAGCAGCATTCAGCTACCCACTTTGCATCTGGACGGGTCCCCCCATTCCCCCAACATTCACCAGAATCAGCAAATCCCAGACTGGTTTGGGTTGGGAGGGACCTTAAAGCTCATCTAGTTCCATCCCTTGCCATGGAGGGGTCAGCTAGATGAGGTTGCTCCAAGCCCCATCCACCCTGGCCTTGAACATTTCCAGGGGTGGGGCAGCCACAGCTTCTCTGGGCATCAAAGTGGCTCACCGTGGCAGAAATGTGTATGTCTGATTTAGGCCCCTCAGTCATTACATCCTTTAATCTTTCCAAAGCAAGTCTCCTCCTCTTGGATATTATCCTGGTTTTCTGTAACACCACAGCAGTGTTGAAAATTGTTTAAATATTTTATTAAATTCGTCCTGACTGTGACAAGCCAGTTTTCATTCCTGAAGTCATCTAAGCATGATCAGCTTGTCTGAGCTGTCCTAGTTAAACACTCTGAGATTTTACTCCCCTGTTCAGGCCATGTGTTTTTCAGCTTAAAAGAATGTGATTTTCAGACATCTTATTAAATGTGCTACATTTGGTATTAAAAATTCCCAAACTACGGTGAGGCCTGAGGTTATTTGCAGATTTTCTACTATTTTTATTTATTCCTTTAGAAAGACAGAGCGGAAGGGAAAGATTTCCATTGCTCCAAGCAATGCCTGTTTCCAGGAATTTTTCTCTGGTGAGTAATTCCCAGTTCCCTCCAAACCAGGAGGTCTAGAGGAGTAATTTCCTGATGGGGTGGAAGGGTTGGGGAAAAACCTCCTCACCTTCCCACTTCTAAGCCCACCATGGGATGGGTGATGGTGAGTGAAAGGAGACAGCGCTGGCAGCAGCCCCAGAACCTCCTGGTAGCCCTGGTCCCCCCAGGCTGGCCCCAAAAATCCCCAGGGCTCATCTTTAGAGAAACCCTGGAAGCAGCTCTGTTGTCCTCGTGGGAGCTGAGCATCACTGGCATCCCTGCTTCCCTGAGAAATCCCTTCTGTTGGAAAAGTAAGCGATAATAATGATCCTATTTTATTCTGCCACAGTGATGAAATCACAAAAATTGGGGACAGAGAACAAAAAAAAGAAAGTAGACACCACAGATGTCCACCTGCTTCTTTGGTCTCAGCCCTCCAGCCTTCCCTCCTCTTGGGTTTCCGTCTCTCCTGTGCTGCAAAAGGGACTCAGTTATTGCCCTTTTGGGTCATTGTGGCCTCTCTGATGATGCCCAAAGCCCTCCCTGCACGGGAGGATTGCTCTGTGGAGGCTGCAAGGGAACAAGCTCCTTCCACCTCTTGGGGATCCTGCTGCAGGTCCTGGATGAGAGCTGGAGGATCTGAGTGTCGGCAGCAGTGCAGATTCTTCCCGAGATCCTCAGTGTCCTAAAGACACCCAGGTGAATGAATCCCCACTGCACACCCTGACAGACCTGGGGTCTGCAAGACCCTCGTGGGTAGACGGCTCACATGGTCCCAGACACAGAGAGCTCCCCCAGCAACCCTGACAGGAAAGAGGCCCAGCTGACCCCTGGGGCAAGGTCAGGCAGGAGTCATCCACAGCCCTGGGAAGGCAGAGCTTCCAAAGGATGAGCACAACCCACAGCCTCAAATGCGGAGCAACAATCTCGGACACAGGGAAGCATTAGAAACAGAACACACTAAGCACCTGGCAGAGCTGTGGGAAGGCAGAGGGATAACCAGAGGACAAAACGACAACAACACAGCTCGAGGAGAGATCAGACCATGAGGAAACATCCTGAGAGCCCCGCTGTTTCACAGCTCAGGATGGACCATCAGGCAGGAGGCAGCACCCCGGCTTTGAAGCCTAAGTGAACAAAATCCTTTCAGAGTATAAAAGATAGATAATGCTTCATTCCATAAATATGTATATCCTTGTGAAAGAGCTGACTAGTGGAAGATGCATCTTTTGAAGGAGTTCTGTGAATACACAGTAGGCAAAGAACACCATAAAAGTTATCCTCAAAAGAGGGAAAGGGAAAAGGAAGGGGAAGGGAAGGGAATGACACTAACTCCAGTAAACACAAGTCTCCATGGGCTCACTAATGACACTGTAATCATGTTAACTTCTCTTGCTGCAGTTAATTTTCTGGCTGTGAAGAGCCTTTTGGAATACTCCTATGGGTGTGTGAGAATCTTAAGCAGAGATGGGACTTCTAGGGAGGAAAGCCTGACACATACTGATCCGAGGCACACAGGTATGTTAGAATAGCAGGAGAATCAGTGTCACCAACAATTACTGAAGGCAGAAGAGGACAAACTACCTGAAAGAGCATCAACAAATACTTCTTCCATTAGAGCTTCCCAACTCTTTACTCCTCACCCTCTCAGGCTCTCCACGTGGTTCACAGCCAGGAAACCTTCATTAGGCAAAACGTCGTGATGTGTGACGTGTCCCCAGGAGCCACAGGACCATGCTGTAAGCACCAGGGACACCTGGCTCAGGGCATGGCTTGGGTTCCACGGGGTCCAATAGCCTTTCCAAGCAGCGATACCCTCTCAGGAGCACGAACACCCATCTGAGGCTGCCAAAAAAAATCTAGGATGTGTCATTTACGCAAATTCCTGTTTGCACTTATTAAACAACCAAGTGTCTGTGGCAGAAATGAAGAGATGGAATTCAAAGGGAACACACTGAACAGGGAGTTTAGTGCTAGAGAGAAACTCATGGAAGATTCATACATTCCCAAGGAACATCTGGTTCCATTCAACAGCGAAAAAGCCACTTTTGGTGGCTTTTTTTATCTGGTGTGATTTTCATCAGATAACAGGTTTATCAAAGATTCGCTAATCACTTCATTCAATTCCTATCTCACCTCCCAAACCAAATTAGCAAAATTTAAGCAAAAAGTAAGGAAGAATCCCAGGAAGATACCTGTTCCCCCCCTCCTTGCTGCCTGGGCTGTACGTCAAGATTGAGATCCGGATGCTCCCAAACTGAATGGGAAACACATAAAGTGGCTGCAAAGCAGAATTCACACCTGAACACCAGGGAGAAATGGTCTGAATTACAAACACAAAATTAGCTAGAGAGTGAAGCTAAAGCTCCTGCATTTCAAGTTATGGCAGAGATCAGTCAGACCCGGCACCAGAGGTCAGGAACAAGTGATGGGGTGATACCAAGCCAAGGGGCGCCTGACTCACGCTGTGAGCAGGACACAACGTTCAGTTTTACTGAGTCAAAACACTGCATATATATATAAGATATAATATATATAACATATATATAAAGTATTAATTGCCAATAAATGCATAAATTGTATCTGCAAGTGGCTCGGCCTCCAGCCCACTTGTTTGTCCCAGCCTGGGGGTTTGTTTGGTGTCTCATCCTCCTCAATGCTTCTATTGCCTCCATCACCATCTCACTGCTACCTGCCACAGCACTGGCACCCACCTCCTGTCTCCATGGATTATTTCTGCCAGTTCCTCCATCTGGGAGCTGCAAACAGGCAGAGCTTGAAATCAGACAATCTGTGCTGGAAGGGCTTAGAGTTGGAGGCAGACAAGGAGTGAGGGCTGAGGAGGAAGAGGTTACACTGGGTGACAATGACCAAGGATGGGGAGAAAATGGCCAATGGGAAGAGCTCAGTGAAAAACCCAAAGAGAAGGAAACCTCCCTGCCTGCACCCATCTCCAAGACTGTGACACCCATCTCGGGCTGTGACGCCTATGTCCAGGGCTGTGACACCCATCTTTGGGGCTGTGACACCCATCTCTGCGGCTGCAACACCCATTTCCAGGTCCGTCATACACATCCCACCTCTGTGGTGTATCCCACCAGCAGGAATTGGGGCTCAGCATCTCCGTGTTCAGCAGTCAGAAGCATCAGAACCACCCGCCCAAGGGAGCCCCCCCTGAGCTCCCTCCGGGCAGGGCACAGGGCAGGTGAGTCATTGCCAACACTCCTGAAATATTCACTCCCCTTTTTCATACCCTTCCACCCTCACACCCCCCATCAGGGGCTCGTGCTTCAGAGGGGGCACCAAGCTGCCTGCCAGTGACTGATAACAGAATACAGAGCCCGCACTCCAGTGCCTTCCCTCTCCTGGCGTACCCTGAAAACTCAGCTTCCAGCTCCGAGGATCAAACAAGCAGATCAAACACTCCAGCAGCTGGGTTTTAATTCCCTGTTGGTCCAACTCCTGTGCACACTCAGGAGCCTTTTTTATTCCTTCCCCCATCTCTGCAGAAGCAGCTGGAGGAGCTGGAGCTGCGGGACAGTGAACCGAGGCAGGAACAGCAGGTGGGAGAAGGTCAGGAATTACACGCATCTCGTTACCTGTCCCATGTTGAAGGATTTCTCTCAATTTAAAACATTTTCCAGGAGCTGGATGGGAGGGCAGCATGGATGGGCTGGCCCCAGGGTACACAGTACATGGGAGTAAGCAGGGACCCTCACCAGAATCAGTCACTTGCATCCGCCTTCCCTGTCCCCAAAAGGACACAACGGGCAGCAGGAGGTGGGTGGATGGTCTTTTCCCACAGTCTGGCTGTCAATCCTGGGCCAGCTGCTTGTGGGAGAGCAGGAAAACCTTGTTAGTGGGCAATGCTGCAGGATAAAAGATGGAAAAGCTCCCTTAAAGCCAACTTCCCTACACTTCATCTACTTTTTTCCTCCAATTTTGAATATTTAAGCTCTTGGTAGAGGAAGAAGAAGAGGCAAAAGACCAGAGAAGCTCCTGCAGATGCCAGAGCAAAGATCTACTTGCCTTATTTTTGAGAGCACAATCTTCCAAGAGTTCCTTTCCTTCTGAGGGAGAGCCTGACAGACAGGAGACCCCCCCAAATGGGGAAGATTTCCCAGAGAAACATCCCTAGGAAAGCTGCACCACTTGGTGGCATCAGTCTCAAAAGCCTGGGCACGTGGGGACATTTTGCTAATGAGGATCACAGCGATTAAGGAACATCAAATTATCTTCCGAAGCACACAACAAACAATGCTAATGGTGGGATAATGTCAGGCGGAATCACACTGGATTGGAACAGCACTGATAGCACATGTTAAGCAGACATATAATTAGCACTGTGGCGCCTCAATAATATTAATAAAAGGCTGCTAATTAGGCTGATATAAATAGCGAGATTAATTGTCACAAAACGTCAGGGTTTGAAAGACAGCCCCAAACCTCCCACTTTTTGTCAGCGCTTGGGCACCAGGGGCATAAGAGACAGCACCCGGCACCGATGGCATCCAGTGGCTCCTGGTGGCAGCTGGTGGCACCTGGAAGCTCCTGATGGCACCCAGCAGCACCTGACCCTGATGCAGGAAGCTGTGGTGGGGCAGGCAGCAGAGGCAGGAAGGCACAGCCCGGCGCTGAGTGATATGAAGTCCTCCCGATCCAGAAGATGCCTGAACACCCCAAGGACAGCTGGGATGATCCTGGAGAGTGTTCCACACAGCCCTGGCAGCCTTGTTTGCTCTGGATTGAAAACAGAACAGCCTGTCTGCAGGAAATAACAGCTACTTTCCCTTAATACCCTGAAGACAGATGAGAGCAGCGTTGGAAGCCATTGAGGAAAACGTTCTTCCATTGGGGCTTTGCTGTGTTCCTGCTCATGGGAGCAAGAAGTGCCTCCAAGGCTGGTTTAGAAACAAACATCCCAGTGCTGGCAAAGGCAGGACAGGGATGAATGGGGACAATTAAGCCCAATGTGTCCCCTGGGAGATCTCCTCTCTCCTGCCACAGGGCTGTTGCACTCAGCAAGGGGCTGGTGGGGAGCAGCACCAGGGACGGGCTGGAGAGTGACACCACAACCAGGGTCTCCCCTCCTCACCTCTCCTGGCAGAAGAACAAATTTGGATGGCAAAACTAGGAGGAGCTGGGCAGAAGGGGTGGGTCCTTTCCAACTCAGGATATTCTGTGATCCTACGAAGTGTAAAGCCCATGGAGGTTGCTGCTGCCTAAATAACCTCCTCCCAAACTCCTACTTCCTGCAGGATGTGCCTGCACTGAACCAACTTTTCCACCTTCCCAGCACCAGTGCGTGAGAGCTGCCGGGGGCACGTTCACCTCCCCACTCAGCTGGGCCATCCCACACTTCTTGGGGAACTTGCCCTGAGTTTCTCCCAGTCTGGCTCCGAGCCACACCGAGGGGAGAGGGAGATGCTTGGCTGAGAGAGCTCTGAGGGTGCTCCAGGCTCCCTGCCCCAGCACCTGGCTGCGGGGGCAGCAGGCAAGATCATGGGAACACCGAAAGCCAAGCGCAGGGCGCGCTCCCCGCTCCCACCCAGCCGGCCCAGCCATGCCCATGCTGGCAGGTCACGGCGCGAAGGAGGACGCAAACCCTCAGGTTTCTCTTGGAAGCAGAATCAATGCACCAACAACTGCCTGGGATGGGGCTTATTTTGGCTGATTTGTTGCTTATGTAAAGCCACGGTGAGACTGTTCAAACCAGCGCTGGAGATGTTGAGATAGACGCACATGGTACAAACTCAGCCTCAGGGTGAATGCGCTGACGCTGGGGAAGGCTTTAACTCCTTGTGCAGACACAAGCAGAGAGTCCCATTCCTTCTGCCTTTTTTCCTTTTCCTGTTTTGCTGCTGGAAAAGCAAATGAAACTCCTGAACAGTCCAAAAAGTCACCAAAATCATCACCAAGCAATGGCACCAACAGCATTTTTGTAGTTTCTACTGCGGCCAGAGCCTTGGCACTGCTTGAGGACACCCTTAGCCCCTGTAACATGTGGGGTGCTACAGGGGACTTTTCAGAGATGAGGAAGGGACAATGCACTTCCAGAGCCTTTGTATCCCAGAGTCCCACCAGACCAACTGGCACTGTGGCTGCTGCAGAAATCCTGGGCAAGCAAAGCCCACACACTTCCCTTGGCACAGCCAGGGTACCACTGGTGACTCCAATGGGTCAAGCCCCACAGCAGCACAGGGGTCTGAGCCCGTAGCCTCCTCCAGCACAGCCCAGCATGCTCCCAGGCTGCCCCAGCACAGCACCAGCTTATCCGGCAGATCTCAGGCACCGGCCCCACGGATTACACAAACTTCAGCGTCTTACGGGAACAGGCACGAGAGAAAATGCCTGAACAGGTTTTCCCTCCTGGAGCAAACATCCCTGCCCACTGCGGCTGCCCCGGGGGCCAGAGACACACAGTGGCACTGGCAGGTGCCCCAAAGTGCCTGAAGGCAGTGGGTTTGGGCAGTGAAGAGGGAGCCCATGTGCCCAGTCAGGCCTTCAGCCAGCCCCGCTGCCCTCCTCATTCCCCCAAACCCACAACCCTGTGCCAGCTGGAGTGGGGAGCATCCTGGGAGCTCCCTACTGTGCCGCTGGATGGGCACTGCCCAAGCCTCTCTGCAGACCACCTTGAGGAGCAAGGCCAGGAATCAACTCAAGGCAGACTTTTCCAAAAGTTACAACATCTGGGAAGCGCGGAGGGGAGGGACCACTGGAGCCTTCACGCCGAGCTCAGGGTAAGTGCTCATGCCAAAACCTGCTCCAGCTGCTTCAAACTTGGCTAAAGCTGCACCCAGTGAAGTGCAAAGCTCCCATCAGCCCTTTTTTGCTCCTAAAGAAAACACCCATCCATTCCTGGTGCAAAGAAAACTTCTCTTCTCTCCTCTGCACTAGGAAGGAAAGCCTTAAATTTCTAGTTATCTCCCCAGAAAACTCAAAAGCTCAGTGGGCTCAGTCAGGGTTGAAGTTTGGGGGAAGGGGGAGCTGTTCTGGAAAAAAACCAAATGTACCAAAGTGACAAGCTGCTGCGAGGCCTTGGAGCATTCCCAGGGACTTCTTGCAAGCCGCCCCAGAGCCCTCACCCCAAATACAGCAGCCCCACCCTGTGCCACTCCAGCACTACCCCAGTGCCACTGCCGTCCTCCCCAGCCACTCTCAGCTTGCCCTCTTCTCCTTCCCAAAAAAACACAAACAATCCCAGGAATCCAAAAGCCCACATGGAGTCACACAGAAGTGTTCAGGTTGGAAAAGCCCTCTAATATCATTGAGTCCAGCCATTCCCCCAAGCACTGCCAAGGCCACTAAGCCATGTCCCCAAGTACCACATCCACACATTTGTTAAATCCCCACAGGGATGGTGCCCTGGGCAAATTTTACACTGTGCCCTTTTACACTGGAAAATGTCACCCTGAAGAGCTGGGATTTGGTGAAGTTACTGGTGACACCATGGACTAAAGGGACATGGCACAACTGGCCTAACGGCACTCATTGCTGCAGCCCCGGGGCACGTGGAGAGGGCAAATGCCTCCTGCCCAACGTGTGGCCAGAGCAGAGTTGCAGAGCTATGATCCAGAGCTTCCCATAATGCTGTCGAAGTTCCATAACACAGGGAAGCGTTAACTGAGGGGCAGGCGAGAATCCAGAATAACCACAGACCAAATCCTGGGCTTGGACCTGCAGCTGGGCTGACAGAACCTGGTAATGCAACAAACAGACCTCAAACTCCTCAATAAAAGCACATGGAAGCATCCCACGGCTACGTGCAGCTTTGGGAAGCACAAACCCTTGTTGAATTCAGCCCCCTCTCTGCCTGCCATCCTCTCACAGCCTGTGTCTGAGGGCCGAAATTGGATTAAGTGTTGTGCTCTCTCACCCACCCTACCCTTGTATCCCAGCCCCCACACTCTATCACCTGCAGCCAAGTGTCCCCTGGACCATGAGGTTTACAGAAAACCAGTGTTGGTGTTCTCTGTTTCTGGCCTTCTGAGTCACCAAAGGGCACAAAGCCGGTATTTAAGACCAAACGGAGCTCCTACAGTCCCAGGATTCCTGTGACTGCTGAACTAAGGATAACAGATGCCCTGAAACGCAGGGAGCAGGGCATGATCCAGCTGGTGGTGAGCCCCCACCAAGTGCAGATTACGTCCAGCTGTGCTGGTTTGGGAAACACAGGTACATTTCACGATGCCTGGCATCCCCATTCTGGCACTATGGGCACGGTGCCCACCAAAACAGCCCAGCTGAGCCCAGACACTGCCGAGACCTGCCCTGCTCCATGCTGAAAACCCTGCACTAATCACAACCAGAGCAGCGTTTCAGGCACAGCTTCCCCCCGAACACTTGGGGAGCCCCAAGGGCACATGACAGGTCACATTCTGAACCTGCTTGGGGCCAGCTGCCAGCAGCCACGGTAACGGGGAGAGTCCTTGCAGTGAGCAGACTCTCTGCATTGTCACCAGCGAGAAAGGTCCCTGGATAAGGCAGCGTAGCCAACAGCTCTGGTCTTCCACTCACCTCCATCCCTGATCCAACACCAGTCACCCCACACTGCACACCCTCCCTGTCCTAGCTCCTAGCTAGGCACGATACTGCTCCAGAGGGTTTCCCTTCAGTCCAGGCTCACCTTGACAAAGTATTATTTTAAAAATGGCCTCTGAGTGCTCAGCAAAGCTCTGCCATCAGCACAGCCCTCACCTGCACACCTGCCAAAACCCCTTGCAGGCAGCAGCCTCTTCGCTGCCTGTCGCAGTCCTGCAGTGCTGGGCTGGGTGAGCTCATCGCTTCCTTTTGAGCTCACCCCCCAAATCCAGCTGGTTACTTCCAAGGCACTTGGAAGCAGAAAAGAAACGGATCTGCTCTATGGCACAACTGGTAAAGGGGAGCCTGAAGCATCATGGGCCACCCACAGACCCTCGGGGTGGCTGCCGAGGGGGCAGTGTCGGTACCGCTCCCTCCTTACACATGCAGACCTTCTGGCCATGCACAAGGCTTCCCAGCATGGACAGAGAGCATCCAGCTGCTTCCCTGAACGATGCCGGGGCCAAGCTGGAGTGGGCGTCGCTGGGGTGCAGCAGCAAGGTGAAGGCTCTCGAAGGGCGAGCAGCGGCCCCCAGGCAGACCCTGCCCCACAGCCCCCTGCCCAGCATCTTGCCTGCCCAGTGCAGGCATCAGTTCCATCGTGGTGAGTCAGAGCCCGAGGGAGTCATGAGGCTGGCTGGAAAATCCCAACAGTTCCAGAAAATAAACAAACACCTCATGGGTTTGCTTTGTTTGCCTCCTGCTTTTTTTTTTTCCACGCCTTTGGAGTGGATTTGAGTCAGCGTTTGAGCTTCTCTCCAAAGTCTCAGCATAACACACATACCAGCTCTGGGTTGCTTGACTTGACGTGACAGCTGAGGCTCTCACATCCCCTCTCCTCCTGAAGCAGGGGCTTCCCAACCCTCCCTGATGACTGGGATGGCACTTAAACCAGTGGCAGTCTAAACCCAGCTGCAGTCCCACTGGGATCTGGCTTGGTGGGCAGCTGATTGGCATCACCAGCATAGGGAACAACTCAAGGCACTTCCACAGAGCATCCTGGATCCTGGGATTCTGGGATGGCTCTTAAAGCGAGTGGGCAGGCAGAGAGCATCTGGGAAGCCTGAACAGTCCTGCAGCACCTCCCAAAGAAGTTCAGCAACACCTCAGGAGGACTATGCACATGGAAGGAACAACAGCAGTTCCCACATCCAGGAAAATCACAGCCGCACCTCTTCATACCCTTTGCCACTACGACAGGAGCTTGGCTGCATCAGCCAAGGCACCCAGGAGGTTTTCTGCAGCAGATCCTGAGTTCTTATAATGTAAGGCTGGCACAGGAATCCTGCACCCTGCCCTTCTTCTGCCCACTCCTGATCACTCCCAGCCCCTTCCCTGCCTGTTCCCTCTGCCCACTCTCAGCCCCTTCCCTCTGCTTGCTCCTGGCCCCTTTCTTGCCTGCTTCCTGCCCTCTCCCAGCCCAATCCCCCCATACAATCCTGGCCCCTTCCCTGCCCACTCCTGGCCCCATCCTGCTCCAGCAGCCCCTTTCCTGCACATCCACCCATGGGTCAAAAGACTCTTTGAACACCGAGTAGTGTCAAGGCACAAGAATTACCTTCCCACACTGATCCTCCTGGCAGACCCCCACCCTGAGGGTCACTCACTGAACCTTGATCTAATTTGCTTTTCTTCCCTTTATTCCTCCCTCAGTCCCCTCATCTTTCTTTAGAGCCAATCTTTGCCAACAGGAACTTTTTGTTCCCTCTGACGCCATGGATTTATGTGCTGGCAGGGCTGCTGTGAGCACACAGCTTCCGTGAGAGGCCTCAGCCCGGGCTCCGGAACAGCCCCATTAGCATTTCATTTCTATTTTTCAATCACAGTGTTTTACAACAGTTAAAAAGCAGATTTTGAGCACCAAATAACTTGCCGCCAATATTACCAGAGGTGTACGGGATGCCTTCACTTACCCAAGGTTACACAAAGCTCAGCCGTGGGCAATGTGAAAGATAAACTCCCTGGCTGGGCATGACTCGGATTTAAATTATTCCAAAGCCGTCACGTTTATTACTCTCTATTCTCCTTAATTTTCCCCACTCTCCCTGTGCCTAAACACAGCAGTGAATGGAGCTCAGTGCCGAGGCCGCCCCTCTGGAAGGACCCCCCAAGCACCCACAGTGTTCTCAGTGTTCCACTCTGCTGGCACCAATTTTTGATGGAAGGGTGTGAAACCCCACAGCCTGGCCCCTGCCACCCAACCTGGGGGCAGGTGAGGCTGGAGAATGCCCCCTCCTACCTTCCTGATGCCATGGAATGTGGGGGAAGATAAGGGCAAGGGTTTGGTTCCCACATCAGCTTCCTAACTCTCTTTCCCAAGGCTCTGGTCCTGTATAAAAGGGGCTTTGTTTGTGCTTCTGTATTATAATCATGGAATGGTTTGGGTTAGAGGGGACCTTAAAGGGGGTTCCAACCCCCTGCCATGGGCAGGGACATCTTCCACTAGACCAGGTTGCTCCAAGCTGTGTCCAACCTGGCCTTGGACACTTCCAGGGAACCGTTCAGTTCCTTTGTGGAAACACTGTGGGCATGGCCACAGCAGCAGAGCTGGTTCCAATGATAATTTACAAGTCAATTTTTTCCAACAACGTGCTTGAGGGCAGCACCTCGCCAGGGTCTGCCACTACCCACAGGCTGGGGGAGCTCCAGGACTCATTCCAGGGATGAAACATGGAAATGAGGGCCGCAAAGCAGCAGGAGAGAGGAGGAAGGTGGCAGGAGCAGGCTCCAACATGCCAAAATGGGGACATTTCATAGAATCATGGAATTGTTAAGGTTGGAAAAGACCTTTAAGATAATCAAGTCCAACTGTCAATCCAGCACTACCACCATGTTCACCACCAAACCATGTCTCCAAGTGCCATATCCACATGTTTCTGGAACACCTCCAGCAATGGTGACTACACCACTGCCCTGGGCAGCCTGTTTCAGTGCTTTCTGTGAAGAAATATTCCCTAATATCAAACCTAAACCTCTTGGCGCAACTTGAGGCCATTTCCTCTCATCCTGTCGCTTGTTAACTGGGAGAAGAGATCCCATCTGAGCCTCCCTTTCTTACAAATAACCCCAGTTATTTGTACGTCTTGCTAAGAGGGGTTTCAGTTGGAGCATCTCTGTCATCCCAGGAGGGATTTGGTGGAGGACAGGAATGCTTGGCATCAGTGGGTCCTTGCACGGAACGTGAACCTTCCCCTGATGTCAGCGTGATGGTGCTGGCTTGACAGTACGACTTGATTATCTTAAAGGTCTCCTCCAATCTTAACAAGTCTATGATTCCATGACTCTAGGACCAATTCAGCATATCAAACCCCGTGCTCAGTTTTGACCCGCCTCGTGCCCCCTCAGAGCGGAGCCACCACCCGGGAGTCGCTCATGGATCACATTAATTAATCCTGAGTGGAATACAAAATAACTCAGCATCAGTCTGAGGCACAACCCCCATCTGGCACGGCCTCCAAACAGAACTCAGAAACAAAACACGAGAGAATCAAAGAAAAAAAAAAAAAGGGAAAAAAAAGAAGAGAAAAAAGGAGAGAATGGATTAAACTCCAGAGTTCAGCCAGTGACATGTTTAATTGCTAATGTGGCTTTGGGATTATTCTTTTTTAAGACTTTTCTACCAGCCCAGCTGGTGTCATCCTCTAATACCCAGCAAGCAGCAAACAGATTGCAGGAGATGTGTTGCACTCTCACTGCGCTTTCTGCTAATAAATAAATAAATAAATAAATAAATACAGATCAAAGAAGTGAAAAAAAGCCCTTCTGGTAGTTTTTTCCCCCCCTCTGTTTCCCAACTGGTCCCAAACATATTTCCTGCTGGGACTGACAAGGAACACTGTGAAATTCAAAATCACAGCTTTAAGAATCGAGTGGCATCAGATGCAGTGGAAGGGCTGGGTTTGATACAAGGGATGATGCAGAAGGGGTTGAGTGAACGCTGTCCTGGGCAGAGTCACGGGCTTCCCAAGGTAGGGGCATTGCAAGGGGCAAAGGGGGTTCCTGCTGAGGATGAAGCCCTTGGCCCCCCTGGGACCTGTGCCAGGGCTGTGCCACCCTCCTCCCAGTCCTAAACTCTAACATGGATTTTTTCCCAGTGGCCACACCATCTCTGTGGGCTGGTGGGAAGGGAAACAAGGCATTTTCCTCCCATTTCACCGGGAAAACCACAAAAACAAACTCATAACAATAATTTCTCTTCTTCCAGGGGGTAACAACCACGCTGCACCTGAGGTAGGTTGCAGGGCTCAGAGATGGCGATGAGGTGAAGGAGGAATAAGGATGCCCAAACAGAGGGTCCTGGCAGTGCTTGCCACTCCCAAAATTGCTGGCACAGCCCAGCAGAGCTGTGGGGACATGTGCTGCTGGGAACGCTGTGGGGTGGGCTTCCCCTTAGGGGGGCAGACCCTCCATGAGCAGCGTGGGAGATGTGCCCAAGGAAAGCCAAAAGGAGGTGAAGACCAAGCAATAAATAAGCAGCGCTTTGTCTCCAGCGGAAGCACAGGCCAACGGACCGACAGCGGATTCCTCTCCGAGCGGCGCTCCGATCCCAAGCAACTGGCACTCCTTTGCATTTGCTAGCCCAGCACTGCCCAGAGCATGCTCTTATGAGAAGGGAGAGGGTATTCCTATTGGAAAAGCTCCGCCCCCTTGGGTGGACACGCCAGCACATGGCAGCAGCTCACAGCTGGGGACAGGTAAAACGCTGCGCAGTGGGAGCCTTCAGTCTCGCACACAACACCTGTAGCCAGCTTTGCCGTCAAAATCCTAAAAATTCACCCTTTCTTCTCATGACCTGTAAGATTAAAGTAAAACCCCAGCAGTCTTCCAGCACCGATGGAATAGCACCAGCCCCCTCAGACCCCGTGGCACTGCAAAGGGACCCACAGCAGCTGTGGGACTCCCCTGCCCCTGATGCAGTGCTCAGAGCTGGCAATCCAACAGCACAGAAGGCCCATGAGCATCCCAGTAGCAGTTTGTCACTGAGATGGCATCAAAGTGGGGACTCACCGAGTGCCACAGCAGCATGATGCCATGTGGGAGCCGTGCTGTGGATACACAGATGCTGTGGGAGCAGGCAGAGCCTGACCTTGCCAGGCGAGCAGACGTGGCATGCCATGTTGGAGGAAGCAGATGTGCTGCTACATAGCCCCTGGAGATGGACTGAATTCCCAGGATTCACACTTTGCCTGTGTCCTGCCACTTCCAGAGCCTCCTGAGGTGGAGGGGGTGGCTGAAGTCAGTGGGTATTCCAAGCTCTTGGCTTTTGTCGGCAGATCGATGCTTCCTGAGGGGCTGGGGAAGAACTCAGCCATGCAGGAGGGCGAATCTGGCACAAGCAAACTCCAGCTGATGCAGACAGCATCCTCACCTGCACAGGAGCGGACAGGGCACTCACCCCTCCTTCTCCCAGCAGGAGCACCAGCTCTTCTGGAGACAGCGCAGGAAAAGTCATCGCTTCTCCAGGCATGTAAACCCCACAGAAGGACCAAAGGGCCTGTGGAACACCTGCCAAGTGTGGGCTGACTTTGTGAGAGCTGCTGGGGGGTGGCTGAGTGCCCGCCCCACCCAACCCACACTGCCCTCTCACTGGCTTCAGACACATGTGATTCAGCCTCCTTTTATAGGCTGGACTTGAGACACGGGAGATGGAGTAAAAGATGCACCAAGAGAAGAAGGCAAGACCCTCCCTCTACTTAATGAATGATGAATTACCTGAACTCAAGTAACAGCCCTGGAAGAGCACATGGAGCACGGCCAACGGTGGGGACACATCCACCTCCACCCGTGTGGGGAACACACCTGCGTTCTGGGGCAGGAGGAACACCCCCAGTACGGCCACAGCTCTCCAGAGACAGCGAGGCACAACGTGACCCCAGAGCTCTCTGCACCCAGTGAGCAAATGAAGTGCCTCCTCACCTTCCTGCACAATACTGTGCTCTCTTTGATCTGACAACAAACGACCCAAAGAGGTGAAAAGGATCTTGCCCTCAGTCCTGCCTCCGGGGTGCCAACTCCTACACACTTCACCTCTAGAAAGGTGAATGGCAAGACCTTAAAACAAGAGGTTGACAGCAAATCATTAATAGCACATAAAGTTTGGCTGGAAAACTGACAACTCCACTTGAAAACAAGGCAGAGAAAAATCAATAGCTCTTTCCTCCACCAACTGAGGTCTGAAACCTGGAGCTGGCCCTGCTCTCCTCTCAGCCATCTTCGGCCTCTCTGAGGCCAAGTGCACAGAGCGCTGGTTTAATGATAGGAAACTGAGGCAGAGCAACAAAATATCTGCCACAGGTGAGCAGGGAGCAGGAGGTGAATTCTCACAAGCTGTTTGGGGGGGCTGTAGCCCAAAGCAGAGCTGGAGGAGGACAGCCTGTCCAGCCAGCATGAGGGACCATGTGTCCCAGGAGTCAGCTCGTGGCAGTGATGAGGACAGCATCCACACCTGCTATCTCAAAAAATCAATTTAATTGATCTTGGCAAAGATTAAAGCCTTTCTCAGACAGAGCCAACAGAGAGAGGACTCCCAGGAGAGAGAGAATCTCTTGCAACTTTCGCATCTCACTGAGGGATGTCCCGGGAGCATCAGCAAAGCCTGGGAAGAGGCTGTGGCCCTAGGTGCAAGTTCCAGCTGCCAAGCCAGCAGTGCTAAGGAGTCAGGAGAGATAAATCTCTTCCCTGGATGCAGAGAGGATGCAGATCTCAGCAATTGCCATCTGCTGCTGCTGCACCCCTCTACCCAACCCTGCCACTGGAGGACAACACCCCACAGTCCCCGTGCCGGTGTCCGACGGCGTCTGGGAGGAGAATGCAATTAAAGCCACAATGTGCGCCCCACCTCCACTCCTCCAGTGCATAAATAACCTGTTCTGTCCCCACCTGGCACATTCCAAACAAAACTAGTAAGTTCACGTTGCAAACAGCATTCCTAAAACACATTCCCCCTCGCTCCCAGCTCCTTTCTCCGCAACACCCTCTCTAAGCATCCTTCCATTTTCCAGCCTGCTTGGCTTCCTGCTGGATCTGAGTGTCAGGAGTCTCTGCTAACAAAGGCATTGCTGTTGGAAGCCAGGTGTGGCTGAAGAGAAATTTGGACTCTCCTGGCTTTAACCTAATGATTAGTCTCCTAAAACATCAGTGTTCCTGACCCTGCCACAGGCTCATAACTTCCCAAGACCTTCACATGGCTTTATGCCTACAGATGCTGTCAGGGAATATCCAGCTTTCAACTTCTGCACCCAATAAACACACAAACCTCCATCCAGTTAATAAAAAATGGTTCCATGCACAAGTTATCCAGGAAAAACACCATTTTAAGCAGTATGGAAGTACTCAGGGTGAGTTACTTTGAGATGAACCTTTAAAAACACACTTTAGAAAGAGATTTGGGTTTTGTCAGGCACCACCCTGCAGCCCCATTACCCCCGAACTGCTTGGAAACCTCTCCTCCTCCACAGTAATGGGAGACCTGCAGGCAGGACACAGCTCCTGCCTTGGGAGGCCAAAGAGGGGGCTTGTTTTTGTGATGGTTTCCATTATAGGGTGGATTTTTACGGATCGCTCCACCCCAAGCACCAGACTCCAGCCAGGACATGGAGCTGCAGCAAGCACATCCATCAGGCTCTCTCATCTCCTAGCCTTTAGCTTCCAATCACTATCATCATAAAAATAAACAAACAAAGCCAAAGAGCTCATGCTGAAAGACAACCCCTGCGTGTTTTCTTTTGGATGCCGGATGTCTGGTTCCCAAAAGCCCTTTGCAGAAACAAGGGAGGAATCTGGATTTATTGTTTTGGCACATCCCACATGGCACACACCTTTTTGCACATTATTTGCTGAGCTTATCCCATAAATCAGAGATGCCCATAAGAGCACAAAGGGGTTCAGCTGGCTCACAAGGATTTGGCTGCAGGTCGGGATGATTTTGAACACTCAAATGCCCAAATCCCAGCTCCTGGTAAGCAAATGTACTTGGAAAAGTTGGAGTGCTCAGATGGAGCCACACTCAGAGGAGATAGCAGGGTGCAGGGCGGACGGCAGGGGATGCAGATTTATCCAGTAGCTTTCTCAGGAGGAAAAGGTGTTTCCTGCTGGGAGCATCCCACCATGTTCCCCAGCCACTGTGGCCACTTGCATTTATTCTGGCCATGGGGCAGGAGCCCATCCTGCCCTCAGCTGCCCAGGTCTCTCCATCCTCAAGCACATTTGGTGAATCACCACATGCACAGGGCTGACAGGGTCAGAGCCATGGGGAGCTCATGCTGCTGGTGGTGCTTGATACCCATTCTAAGAACACTGCTGGGCATCAAAGCAAAACATGCTCCCAAACTAACCAAATTAAAGGCAACAGGCAGGACCACGAAATGCCTAATCCACACCACACAAAGGGAGATGATTGCAAATATCCCTGCTCCTCACATCTGAGACTCTATTTGCTCCAGGCAGCAGAGCCAAGGATGTTGATCTGTGCCCCAAAGTGGTCACCTGGCTCCCACAGACACTTCAAACACCTGAGGGCAGTCCTAATCCTGCTGTGCGTGGCCAGAGCCCATTGCAGGGGACTGGCAGGTCAGGGGGACTGACTGCCTCGTAAGTGTAAACAGTTGGCAGGAATTCACACTCTGTGCCATTCCAGTGCTGCCACCCAGCCCAGCTGCACAGCCCACAGTGGCCCTTCCACCTCCTGCCACGATGCTCTGTGCTACATATCAGAACTACGGACACTGTATGCACACACTGCGCATCGTACAGCAACACAGT
Organism: Cephalopterus ornatus; assembly: GCA_013396775.1. Classification (NCBI taxonomy): domain Eukaryota; kingdom Metazoa; phylum Chordata; class Aves; order Passeriformes; family Cotingidae; genus Cephalopterus; species Cephalopterus ornatus. The sequence goes on along the minus strand of VZRE01012366.1, from coordinate 300,669 downwards.
GTCATGACATCCTGCAAGGACAGCGCTCTCCAGCTGCTCCAGATGTGCCCTCCTATGGACCACCCAGCTGAGAGCTCGGAAATAATATCGGAGGTGCAAGAACTTGTTCATCGGGAAGCCAGCTCAGGAGATTTTGGGGACACACCTCTGCTTTCCTCACCACAGACCTACCTGATTGTCGATAAAGATCAAACCCAGGTGGGCTGATCTACCACTGCTCACAGAATCCTTCGGGATGGAAAAGACCTTTAAGGTCAAGTGAAAGGTCACAGCTCCCATGGCGAGCGGGGCCTCCCAGCTCCATGGGACATGCCCAGCTCCACAGAGGCCCACGAGCACCTTTCAGCAAGGGGATGGTTTCCCTGGAGACACTGAAAGCCGAAAGCAAGAGGCAGGACACTCCAGGGACCAGCCAGGAGCTGGGACACTCCCAGGTAAGGTAACCCCTCACTCCTCCTCAAGGTCCCAAGATCCATCTCTACACCCAACGCAGGAGGATTTATCAGCAGAACTGCTGCTATTCCACATTGATGTCTATAAAAGGGCACATCAAACTACACCGATTGGATATTCAAAGTTCGTTTTTTTCAAAAAAAATCACATCAGTTGTCAAGGTAAAATCACTTAATTACACTTGTCAGGTGTTTCAGTGGCTAATGTGATAATAATAGCAATATTCAGCATCACAGAGCAGGGCTTCGAGCCTGCTGAGAAATTCATCTGACACTCAATTGCACGTAGCCGACTCTCCAAATTACTAAAGCTACTGAACGTTGCTGGGACCCATTTTCCACGGACGCATGCGCTGGGAATGGCTGAAGAGAGCCTGAGGAGAGCCAACGCCATCCCCAGCGCTCAGCCAGAAGCATCAGCTGAGCTCTGCTCATTCCCTCTCCTGAATATTCATCGTGCCCAAACGCAATATATCCTGAATATTAAACAACAGCTACTATCAATCCTTCAGCAAAGCCACCAGTTGTTTCGGGAGCAGAGGGCTGTTGGGTGCCAGGCAGGGCAGCACAAACCCTCCACTCAACCCCACAGCTCCATGATGCTCCTGGGGCAGCACTGCTGCCCAGCCTCCAAGCAGAGCTATGACCTGTGAAACTGCTGGCTAAGCACTTTCCTTATAGAGAAAATGGTCTTTGTTTCCCCCAAATGAGGGTGTTCAGGGCAGCACCTTCCAGCACAAGCATCCTGAGACCCCTCACCCCATCCCATCGAGCTCTTCCCACCACGGTCTGGCTTCGGGCAGGGTTTGTCACTGACACGGTTGAAGTGCCAGGAGCAGAAAGAGAGAAAAAATCCAAATAAAGTAGAAAATGCAGTGGCCGTGAGCTCTCCAGAAACACAGCCATTGGACAGAGGAGGATGGAGACTTGCATCCCTCTCAGCCCCTCAGTGCAAGAGAGTCACCTGCAAGGGAGGCGTTTCTGCCAAATAACCTGCAGCTCCGGGAGGGAGGAGCAGACAGGTAACCAGACCCTGCTCCAGAAACACAAGGACACGTTTTGGGATACAAGTGTTGCAAGGGAAACACACCTACATGTTCAGAAATGGAAAATTCGGAGTAAAAGCTCTGAAAAATAAGAAAAATTAAAAAAAAGGAGGGAAAAAAAGGCACAGGTAGCCTGAGCTTGCCGGAAGCAGGAGGACTGCAGAGGAGCTGAGGATAAACAGTATTAAACAGTATCCTGCCCTTGGGCAAAGGGTGGACCTCCAAGGAGGAAACCAAGCTTATAGGAACAACAGGAGCAGAAAATGTACCTGATGACCCCAAAAAGCAGCTCCTCAGGGATGGACCAACAGGCACAGCTGAGCTGGTAGAGCATCACCTCCCACACAGGGAACACACCACTGCTGGGACTTCCCGTGGGACCTGGAGTGCCACTAATCCTTTTCATTATTATTTTTTAAATTAATTTTAAAATGCAGAAGTGAGAGACCTGACGCTCAGCTCACACCCTTCAAACAACCACAAACCAGAAGCTTTGAAAAGAACACGGCTCGCAGTGGTTTCAGGAAGCACAAGTTCCCGTTCTGGGAAGGAAACGGCGCACACAGGGGTACATTCTCCCTCACAGAGTTTGTATTGCAGAAAAACCACGGACAGAAGAACCAGGATTGAATGGAAATTCAGAAACTGCAAAAGATAACACAGAATTGAGGCATCCAGAGAGATGTTGCAAAGAAAACTAACATAAAAGTGTCTATATTGTTAAAAAGTCTGTTAACAGAGGGCAAAAACATAATCTGTGAAATCACGTGCCAAGGGATGAGTAGAGCAAAGATTAAAGTTGATGGGAACATAAATTGGCTTGAAAAACTCCAGGGCGATGGCAGAAGGACCAGCATGGACATGTCACAGCCCATGGACAGATCCCTCTCCAGAGGGTTAATAGCACCTTCCATGGTTCATCTTCCCAGAACAAGTCAACCCTTCAAGCCCAATAGCCCCATCAGCCTCATCTGCCCTTCAGATCTTGCACCCCACTATCTCCAAACTCCTGGAGCTGATAAGAACCACAAATTTTGGTTTATCAAGCCTAAAAAGGGTGGGATTCATTCCCATACTTAACCCTCACCTTCATCACTTCCTACTGCTTGAGGCTGATGCAACGGGGGAACAGACCGATACCAGCCACCTTCTGAAATTAGGATATTGGGGGGGGAGATTTTCATCAAAGAAGATGACACCTGTTATTTGAAAATAATCTCATCTGCCAAACAACTTTCTCCCTCCACAGACCCTGGACTCTAGTCCTGGCTTGCCCGGGACACAAAGGCTGAAGATTAATCTTCCAGCCTCATCCCAAACACGGCATCACTGAGTGATTTTCATACAGCTTTATGCTTTCATTTTCCAACTCAAGCTGCTCTTGAGATAGCAACATTGAAATCATCTTGGATGCGAGTGTAGGTTTGGAAAAAAGTGAGAGATTAATCTAACCAATGCCATTTTGCAGTTCTGCTATCTCAATCCCCATAACAGCTTAGCTTAATAAGAAAAAAAAATCGTAACCCTCCCCAAAAAGCAGACTTCTGAGAAGGAAAAAAAAAATTATCAAAGATCGCAGCCCTCAGTGCTGATTCCCGGCCTCAGTGACCTCCAAACAATTAATATTTAAGCAGGATGCATCAGGGATGAGGCAGGAGGATCTTCTGGGTGTTCAGTATCCTCTGAGCACTCACTGCTCTGGCACTGAGAGGGAGCAACAGGGAGGAGAACCCTGTGTTGGGGATCCTCGTGTGTGGCACCGGTCCCCCAGCTCAGGGAGGTCACTAGATGACAAACTTGCCCTGAGATAACACTAAAAACACCCGGTGTTGTGGGGGAGCTTGAATCACGGCTGAGCCGGGGAGGACAAAGCCCCGCTGCCCACATGCCCGGGGCTGCAGCACCCATGAGACCACGTATCCTCTTCCAGCATCCCCACAGCAGTGGGGCATTCCAGCCCCCACCACCAGCTGAGGAGCAAGCCTCAGCTGGGCCTGCATCCCCTCCTCCAAGGGGTCTGGAAGTGAAGCAGTAAAATCATGTCTGTCTGGTTCAGTGCTCAGGGGCCGACAGCTCCAGCACCACCAAAGCTCTGCTCCTGCTGGGAACAGCCCCCATCTGCTGTGTGGGAGTCTCAGCAGTCACAACTGCAGCCCTCGTCCTCGGCTGACTCTTCTTGGTGTGGAGGAACACAGACACATACACTGAAATTCCTCTGAGCCCCGTGGCAGCGCAGTAAATTATAAATCAAACAGCAATCCGTGACTCACCCAGCGCTAGTGCGAACACGCTCGCAGCTCCCAGGTGAACAAGTCCCACGTGGCAGCACGACGGAGGGTTTTTCTCAATTTTCTACCCCACCACTCTCCTAAAAGCCTTGGAATCACTACCAGCTCTCTGCACAGTTTGTCAGCTTGGGGAGGTTTTGTTAATCCTGGCCCCACTCTCCCAGCCCCATGGGAGGCAGCGCTGCTCCGACAGGTAACAGAGGATGGGATTTCCACCCGGCTCATGGCTCTTTCTCCAGAAGAGGGGGGTTGTAAGTGTTACAAGACACAGCTTTTCCCTTTCTTTTGCGTATTTCTAGCCTGTCAATCTACAGAAGACTCAGCAACAGCAGAGGAAAAGCCTCCTCAGAGCTGACCCTTTCCCTGGCTCCTCAATGGGAGCAGAGCACACAGCGAAGCCACGGACAGCAGACAATAATTAAGGCAAAATCCTTTCTTCCAAAACTCCTTCCACCACATTCCTTCATGGATGGAAGAGCCAGCCAGAGCTCTGTAAAAACCCCTTCTTGCTGTATCCCTCTGTGTAACCCTGCGCTGGCCCCGGCACGGCAGCGGCACTGTGGTGCAGGCAGGACTCAGGCAGGCACTGAAGACAGAGTGGTAATTACGAGTTTCAAGCAATCTGAATTTATAATTGGCTGAGATTTCACTCAGCAGATAATGCACTGCCGTCCTGGGCACTTGCTGTATCTAGGTCAGGCCATTAGTTTTGCTCTTAATCTACACACAGTTTTAATTTCATCTTTAATGTCGAATTCCAGCCAGCAAGCTGAGCCAGCGGATGACTTTATCACTGATTGCATTCAACATCTCGACCCCTCCTGAACCCACAGAGAGGGAAAACAAGCACCAACATCCTGATGTACTTGGACCACTCCCAGCCAAGCTCACGCAGCCGGAGCGCTGGCACTGCCTGTTGGACTGGGAAATTGGAGAATCATGGAACAGTTTGGGTCAGAAGGGACCTCAAAGACCATCTAATCCACACCCCTGCCATGGGCAGGGACACCTGCCACTAGAGCAGACTGCTCCAAGCCCTGCTCAGCCTGGCCTTGAACATTTCCAGGGATGGGACAGCCACAGCTTTTCTGGGTAACCTGTGCCAGTGTTTTAGCACCCTCATCATAGAAAACTTTCGGGAAGCAGAGGCCATTGCCACCAAGGAGCCAGCTTGGTCCATGCTGCCAGTGGATGCTTCGCCCACCACACGAGGTGCTGCACGGGACAGCAGGACAGGCAGTGCCCGGCTGAGCAAGGACACACAGAGCAGAGCACACTCCAACTGACACACCCAGGTGGCACCCCAGGACCTCAGAGAGTTTACGATGGGGGGTTCAGGGCAGGAAGTGACCTTGAGGGTGGGCTGCAGAAGGATAAGTGATACAAGGATGCCTTCAAACATGCCATGTTAACTCAGGTCCACTTTCTGAGGACACCTTCATGCCCCTCACCTCATCCTCACATCACTCATGGGGTGCCACACCTGCCGTCACCTGCAGGAGGCTACCACCAGTATTTCATCCCCCATTGTCTCCGCAGCTCTCCAAGCATGTCAGCACAGCACTGGGAAAGAGCCACCCCATCACAGATCCTTTCCTACCCTAGGAGCTGTTGTTCCCTCCCCTCACTGTCTCTGCCGATAACCCTTGACATGAACCTTCCCAGCGAAACAGAATGCCGCTGCATCTATCCCAAGCATCCCAGCTTCAGAAAGCTCCTGGACACGGTCCAGCGCTCTGACCTTTGCCCCATCCTGCCCAGCATCCACATGGTCCCTGCTTAAATCCAGAAAACTGCTCACACTGGCCAGAATCTTTACAGCATAAACAACTGGGGTTGAGGATGCACAAAATAAACCTATCATATGTGTTAAAGGGATTAAAGATGGTTCCTACAACATGTGGAGGTGTATAATACAGTATAGATGGATCACGGCAGAGCATCCACAGGGAAGTCAGGCTGCTGGCACACTCTGGAGGCTTTGGATGACAAACCAGCTTGGAGGGAAGGGCAGCACTAGGAGGAGGTTTCTGGTCTATACACAACAGTCCAGTTTCAGGCACTCAGCTCTTCTAAAGAAAGAAAAAAAATTCCCCACCAAAGATTTCTGTAGAAAGCACAGCCCTCCTGACAACAGGAAGTTACTCACTTCAAAAACCCAATTTTCCATCAAAAAAAAATCCAACTTGAAAGGCGTTTCCAGCTCACTCGAGCTGCAGAATCAAAGCCAGGGATTAAGTGCATCTGCTGACTGCTGGCTGCACGAGTGTGTCATGGAGCTCTGGGAGCAGACATGGAGCTCACTGACAACATCCTGTGGGGGGCCAGAGGAGCACAGTCCTGCCATGGGCACGGGACACAGGACAGGCCTGCGGGAGCAGCATCATCCTACCAGCATGTTTTTAAGGGTTCCAACTATTTCAGGTACTTGCAAGGAATTCGAGCACTGCTAGGGAGCGTGTAGTGGTCAGAGCTGTGGACTGAGGCTGCGCAAGGAGATGGCACAAGATGATAAAGCAAACATTGGCTCTGCTGGTGAAGCCCAGCATTGATGCCAAGCAATTCCTGCCGCGGAGGTAGAGCATTAGGAAAAGAGACACACAAAACCAGCCCAACCAGTGCACAGCCAGAGGCAGGAATGTGCTAGGGGATGAGCCAGAGGAAGGGCACACAGGAGTCCCCCTCAGGTATTTGTGATCACCCTCACCCCTGCTTCCCATCCAGCGCCAGCCCTGCAGCGAGCAGGGAGCTGGACAGGATGAACAGCACAGGAAGAATGCTTGCAGCAGAGGAGAGCTTCCCTCCACAGCCAAAATCACTTCAGACTGTTATTTAAAAGGGAAAAAAAAATGGTGTTCTGGCAACCTGCAAAGCTTCCTCAGATGGATTTGCGTGGCTGGCATGGACCAGATCAGGGAGGAATATTCCAAGGTTTTAATGTCCCTGCCCAGGTTTTATTGCGTGCAAACATACGTGGTCATTGCTTTCGAAGGTTTCCAATTTGCAAACATCCTCTCATGGAAAAAGAATGTCCTGCACTATGGATGGGGCTGCTGGCACAGCTCCACACACCGAGGAAGCTTAGGTGGGGCAGGATGTGATGGGAGATGGGCGCATCAGGGGCTGCAGGCGAATCCCAGCCTCCCCCCAGACCCCATTTGGCAGCACTGACCCAAAGCCAAATCTCGTGGCTGGAACAAAGGGAAGAAAGTAACAACATCCAGGACATTCTACCACTCATTCCTCATGCTGTCATGGGCTTTTAGTCACAGCACTGGGCACCTCAGAGCAGGTTTGGGAGAGTTTGGAGAGGGCAGGTGGGAAACCAGCCCAGGAAACTGGCCATGTAGGAAGATTTCTTTCCAGGCAGCAGTGTGTTTAAAAACAAGGAAGAAAAAAAATAATCTGGTCTGCACAAAAAAACTTCAAGTCTTCTGTGCGTTTGCTGAAGCAACAGAAGTATTCCTTCTACGCTCAAAAACCATGAGAGCAGAGAGTGATTTTCTTCTGAACATGAACGGGACAAAGAGTCAAGAAAACCACTTTTGGGTCAGAACAAGCATGGTACATGAAGGGAGAAAGAACTAAGGAAGCAGCAGCTGGGAAAGGCATGAGCAGGGTTCTAATGGGAACATGACTGCTGCCACAGCCTCACCAGCGCGACCTCGGATGGGACCTGTCGTAGTTTTTTGCATATTAGAAAAAAAAAAAAAAAGGCTTTAAAAGCGGGGTTTTTTTTGCAGGCTCATCCAGATTGCACAGGGGACAGAGAGGGATTTCAAACTTTATATAGGGCAAACATCATCCATGCAGGTTCACTTCACATTCACTGCAACCACTGCCCCCGCATAAAGATTAAGCTTCAAAGTGCTCCGGAGGGATCCTGGGAAGTTTGTTGGCTCCCTCCTGAAGACCAGCAGAACAGTAACTCAGTTCGGATCAATATGTGCCATGAGTGAAGGGGTTGGAGATGCATCACCCACTTCTGCCACTGCAGCCCGGGGGGGGATTAGGATGGAAAAGGTGGGCTGTCCTAGAGAAAAAGCTCCCTGCCACAGGAGCTCCCGCTGCTGGAAACGCTTCAGTGGAAGCAAGACCCTAGACAGTCCGACCATGGGGAGATCTTCAGAAGCCTTCAAATCCTTGTCAGCCTTCAGCCACCTTCTCCTCCCTAGGCAAGGTCCTTCTGGGAGTCACAGAAGTGTTCAGGCCAGCCCCCTCAGGGATGGCATCTGCAAGGAGCCAAAGTGCTGAGATCCCATAGGAGGGTGAAGGACAGAAGGGGAGTTTGAGGCACTTGTAAAGCTCCAACACTGCCTCATTGGATCACAGAAGGATCTGGGTTGGGAGTGACATTCAGAGACCATCCAATCCACCCCCCTGCCATGGGCACTGTCACCTCCCACTATCCCAGGTTGCTCCAAGTCTCGTCCAGTCTGGCCTTGGACACTTTCAGTGATGGGACAGCCACAGCTTCTCCAGGCAACCTGTGCCAGGGCCTCCCCACCCTCCCAGGGAAGAATTTCTGCCTAATCTCTGATCTAACCCTGCCTCCTGGCAGTGTGAAGCCATTCCCCCTTGGCCTGTCACTCCATGCCCTTGTCCAAAGTCCCTCTATAGCTCTCTTGAAGTCCCTTCAGGCACTGCAAGAGGCTCTAAGATCTCTCTGGAGCCTTCTCTTCTCCAGGCTGAAGAATCCCACCTGTCTCAGCCTAGTCTCTGTTCCTAGCAGAGAGGTTCCAGCCTTTGGACCATTTCCATGGCCTCCTACAGGCCTGCTCCAACAGGTCCATGTGCTCCTTGTGCTGGAGGCCCCAGGGCTGGACCCAGTGCTCCAGGGGGTCTCACCAGAGCAAAAGGGGAGAACGTCCTCCCTCCACACCGCTGGGGATGCACCCAGGACACAGTTGGATTTCCAGGCTGTGAGCACACATTGCCAGCTCATGTCCAGTTCTTCACCCACCAGCATCCCCAAATCCTTCTCCACAGGGCTGTTCCCGACCCATCCATTCCCAAGTCTCAGAACCTGAGCCTTTCCTCTCACAGTGGAGAAGCTCTGAGCAAGCTGGTCAAGGGGGACACAAAAGCATTCACGGAGCACTTCCCAGGGCTCAGTGGTCCTCAGACACAGGGTGAGCCTGCAGGGGAAGATTTATGGACAGTGGAAGGTTTCCATGTGCTGCAGCCCGTGGATTGCAATTCCAAAGGAAATGGCCCCAGTTCAACCTGTCCTGCTCCCATCCTCCAAGAGGGCTGAGCAGGCACAGCCCAAGGGCTACAGCCTTAGAGGATGATGCCGCAGCTCTCGCACAGGACAAGGCAAAGCAACACTGATACCTAGAAGCCCAGTGGCGTTTGGGTCCAACACCCAGACTTGGCACACACACGCCAGCAGGAGAAAATAAAACAGCAAAGACTTTGCTCTCACGGCAAGACTAAGACTCGACTCAGCCTCCTGGTACCACATACCAGAGGAACCCACCAGCTGCATCCCACAAATCCTTCAGGAGCTGTTTGGCCTAAATAAGAGGTGCTGCTTGGGGCACCTGGAACCAGCCCCTGCTCTGAGCACTGGCAGACACAGCTCCTATGGGTGACTGCACTGCCACAGCCACGCCAGCTCCTTACCTTCAGCTTCTCAAAGCGATCGCTGAGCGATGCCACTTGGTGGTCCCTGTGGCGTCCCACCAGTTTACATAAGGCACAGATGAGCTGGTCATCAGCGACACAGTACATGTTCACCTTCTCGTTCTCGTGCTCCAGGCACGTCAGTCCACGGAAGTGCGCGTCGGGCACCGGCTCCACCAGCCGGTGGCTGGTGAAGGGCTTCTTGTTGGGGTGGGTGGCCCGCAGGCAGCGGTCACAGTAGGACACCTCGCAGGTGATGCAGGTCTTGACAGCGTCCCGGGGCGGATCCTGCTCGCAGAACTGGCAGGCGATCCTCTCGCTGGCCACGGACATGGTAGGGCTGTTGCGGTAGGTCCTCTCGCGGCGGCTCTCACTGGGGGAGTTGGGGCCGCTCAGGGAGGCCTTCTGGAAGCGGTCGATGATGTTCTGCAGGGTCACATTTCTCTTGAGGCCCTCCAGGCCCCGGTGGTTGAGGGAGATGACATAGCGGCAGGTGGGGCACTGAAAGGCAGTGATGGGCTCAATGGACTCGTTGGAGGAGCAACTGGACACCAGGATGCGGTGGGCACAGCTGAAGCAGAGGCTGTGGGCACACGGCAGCAGGAGGGGGTCCTCAAATAACTCCAGGCAGATTGGGCAGGTCAATTCTGACTCCAGTGTTTCCATCTTTAGTTAACACGATCCTGATTCAGCGTGAAAAGCCAGGGAAGGTGGTTGGGAACCTGGGAGGGAGGAGAGCAGAGACATGAGACAGCAGCAACAGCGACTCTCCTGGGCAGCTCCTCTCCTTCAGCAACAGGCACCCAGGTAGGTCAGGCATGTCACCCCTGCAACACCTCAACACTCTTTACACCCCAACACTGTCACTACAGCCCAGCCAGGCCCCTGCAAGTGCACCAGTGTGGCTGAAGCCTCTCACTGAGGTGTCTCGCCCCACCATCCCCCTGAGCCAAACCACTGCCATGGAGCAGTGGGACAAGAGCCGTATGGAGGGGATGAGAGACGTGTGGCAGCAGCTGCCCTGACACCTTCAAGCCCAGCCAGGGAAGGACCTGGACCACAAGGCTGGAGACAAAACAAGGAGAAACCACACAATTTCATGTTTGTGTTGCTGAGTGCTGCTGAGGACTGGGGTGGGGCTGTGCTGGCATTCCACGCAGAAGGGCTACAGTATATGGCAGTGGTAAGCCTCTGAACATCCCCTCCAGCAGCCCCAGGCCTGCCTGCTTCTGGTGAGCGGGAAAAGGTGAATCATGTCCTGGAAACTCTGAGCAGAGCATGTCGGGAGCTCTTAACACCCCATCCCGCTCTCTGCTTTTCCCAGCTATTGCTTTTTGGAGCAGGGTGGGTAGGGCAGAGCAGCGAAATTATAGTCGGCAAACTTCCACCACTGGCTGTCCTCCATTGCACTCCACAACAGCCAGGGATGCCCAAATCAACTCCAGCTGGAGGCAAACAAGCTGTATTTTTAGCTCCCTTCCCTTGTATGAGCTGGAAAAGAGCTTCCAGCAGGCAACAACCTGCTGCTCTCAGCTCCGGTTTGCAGAGCACCAGGAGCTGCACCTCGAGCACTGCCCAGCCTCTGCTGGTGTCCCAGCATGCTCCCAAATGCCTGTCACAGAGTGACATGGAACTGGACCCAGTCTCTCCTTTCTTACCCGCTGCCCAGTGCACACGTGGTGCCTCCTGGTCTTCTCGACCCAGGCAAGGCAGGCTCCGAGCCAATGCCCACTGCGACGTCCCTTGTCACAGACATGGGGAAAGTCTCATTCTGTCAAAGCCACAGGGACCCCTCAACCCTGGCACTGCTGCAGGGACCAACCCTGTGAGAAGGAACACAGTGGCCAGCTCAGCCCTGTTTCCACCCCAGGAACACTTTGGTGGGGTACATGGGCTCTTGGAGACAAGAGGAAAACCTCTTTCCTGGGAGGGTGTTGAGGCCCTACCACAGGTTGCCCAGAGAAGCTGTGGCTGCCTCATCCCTGGAAGTGTCCAAGGCCAGGTTGGATGGGGCTTGGAGCAACCCAGTCCAGTGGAAGGTGTTCCTCTATATGGCAGAGGGTGCAACTGCATGAGCTTTAAGGTCCTTCCAACACAAACCAATCTGGGATTTTATGAAAAAGGGCTGTGTGGGGGGATGAACCAGCAGCAGGAGATGATTTGGCTGCTGAAAACCCCAGGGTGCTGCCAGGACCTGCAAATGGCAAACAGCACAGGTGGCTCACTGAAATCTGCACACCCCCATCCCATGACACCTACCCCTTCCATCACTCCCATCCCATCACACTATCTCTTCCCAGCTGCCTGAAATGGGATTTGCAAGTGCCTGGAAGAGACCTTGAGCTCCTTCCTGAACCAGCTCACGGGGCTTATAAAATTAATCCACTGGGTATTTCGGTATGTTCATGCTGCAGCAGCTTCTGCTGCCCAAACACAGCCTCGCACACACATGTATCCACACTTTCTTTAAAGTTATTTTTCTTTTTCTCAGGAGAGACAGTGGAAAAGTAGCTGTGTCCAAACGACGAGAGGAGCACAAGGGCTCCCCGACAGCTTCCTCTCCTCAGCCCCCAGAGTGTTTCTCAAGCCTCAGAGCCTGCCACAGCCATGGGAAAGTGGCGGGGAGGAAACGTTCCTGGACCTCTGCCCAGCTGCTCGCACTCTGCTGCGGTTATCCCCGGATCTGCTGGGCTCCCCCGTGCCCCAGCAGGGACATGGAGGGGTTCACCAGTGTCCAGCCACGACACTCCCATCGCCAGCACTGCGGCACTTCTGGCACTGCCCTTGGGCACTGGAGCTGTAACACCTCCCACACTGGTCCCTCGCTGTCCTGGATGCTCTGGACACAGCAGCTGCCTCACCCTAAGAGCACAACGCCCCGCTCCACACATGACCCCAGCTGCAGGGGCACAGCCCCTCTCACCTCCCCACGTGATCCATGGATTCTCTCCAGCCAGCAAACACAAAGGGAAAAAAGAAAGAAGGACAAGAACGGGATTTGGTTCAGAGCCTGACCAAGACTGGGAACAGAATTTAAAAACCAGGACTGGTGTGAGAGGCTCCCGAACACCTTGCCAGAGCCTCCTGTTGCTGTCCCACGGAGCAACATCTCATGCCCCCGCAAGCTCCCACATCCAACACCCAGCTCCACATCCAGCTCCGCTGCCATCCGAGGGAAAACAATGCAAAAGGTTTAAACAGCCTTTGGCTTTGTTACCAAGTTTTTACATTAATCTTGTTTTCCTTGCGGGACAACAGCTTTTACCTGCGACATATCCAAGAGTAGCCTCAGATCCCAGGCTGGGACAGGAGCAGGTGCAGGAGCCCAGTCGGAAGGGCAGGAGGAGGCACAGGGCCTGCCTGGAAGCAGTACTTGAACAGGTACAGGAGCCTGCCTGGAGGTGCAGGAGCCCCGCTGGAGGTGCGGGAGCCCCCTTGGAGGAGGCACCTGCTCCGAGGTGCTGCACCTGGCAAAGCAGCCGCGCTGCCATCAGAGCCTTTCATGCCTCTCACTTTGATGTTCTCTTTGATGTCCAGGATTGACGCAGCGCAAGGAATAGCTGATTAGATTAAAATCTGCTTTCTTTAGAGTCATTAACTCCCTAAATATAAAAGTCATAAAACATTAACACTGTTTACAGACAGCCCCGTGTCACTTGTGCCCCAAGGGTCAGTGGCCCTGGCCAAGCTGGGCTGTGACAACAACAAGCAGCAGCAGGTTAACAACACAGTAACATAAAACCAAACATATTTTTTGTGTTGATTTGAGCTTTGCCTAAAATTCAAGGGAAAGAGAGAAAATAATAATACCAAATAAAAATTATAATAAATAAATCAATGGCTAACAAGACAAAAGAGACGGGGGAAGGCAGTGAACCCCAGAGTGAGCAAAGCTGTGGGGGCTGCAGAGCCAGTGCCAGGTCTTCTGGGATACAGTGACTGGTGCTTTTACTTCCAGCCTAGATGCATTCCAAAACCCACATGCCAACACAGAGCAGCAGGAGCATGGTGAGCCTCAGGGGTTCCCAGGATACCCTTACAGCAAGTTACACCAAAGGTTGTTGGATACAAAGGTTCCCCCACCGCTTCTTCCAAATTGTTACTTTCACAAGATCAAAGCCAAACGTGCTTCATCACTGCCTGAAGCTCAGAGGCTCATGAGGACTAAGATAGAGGCTTGGCACCAAGGGAAGAAGGGAGGAAAGACATGGAAGGAGGAAATGCCGCTCACATCACCCCATCCATACCTGGCGGGGACATCCCAGTGTACATCACCTGAGGACACGGGCAGCCAGCCCAAAATCCACACTTTCCCCTCCAACACCATCCAGCCCCCATTTTTACCCAAGTTTTTTTACAAGTCCACACAAAATTCACTTTGGTTTCCCCCAGCACCAACCCTGGGCAGAGCTTGTCTTGCCTTCAGAGCCCCATGCCGGGATAACCGGACCTGCTCTGACAAACACTAACTCTGAAGTCGGTATTTTCCACACGTGATTATTTATTTATTTTCTCTCTTCTCCCCCTTTTTTTTCCCCCCCTTCCTCTTTTTTTTTCTTCCCCTCCCCCCAAAAAGCTCCAGCCCCGATTGCTCAGCCCCTTCCAAGAATGAGGCTTTAGAAGAGCTATGCTGCTCCACCCGTGCATTAACGAAAAAAATAATAAAATATGGCAACCCTTTCCTTAATTGGCTCAGCGACAGCAGGATACAAAATCTGGGCAGCAGTTGTCTCTGCGCTTTTTGTTGTCCTCAGGAAAATTAGCTCAAAATTGGATCACTGTTGAAGGGAGGATAGAACAGCCCGTCCAGCAGCCACATCCCGTTCTCAAAGAGCCCAGGCTGCCCAGCACAGCTCTCCCATGGCAGCAGGGATCCACTCCCTCATTTGAGGCCCCCCCTCAGCTCCCCGGCCCTGCCAGCATCAGCCTTCCCCACCAACTGCCCTGAATCTCCCCTTGGGATGGGCCTGTCTCAGGAGAAACAGCGTCCTATGAGGGAACACAGCCCCCCCAGCCGTGTAATTAGCAATAGCTTCCGACCTAGCAAAGGCACCCCAGGGAGAGGGGAGGCTGTCAGACTCCTCCAGCCAATTCAGATCGAGCGTTACCTAATTCTTCTGCACTTGATTTGCATCAGCTGTGCATATTTAACACCAAATTTTAAGCTCAGAGCTGCAGCCAGCACAGAGCATCCCTTGGCCCCTGCTCCTCCTTCCCAGCACACCTGTACACACTGAACAGAACTTGGCCTTTCCTCCCACCACTCCTGCCTTCACACGTTCCTTAATAACTCCACGAATTTGTCTGAGGCTTTCTGAAAATCCCAAAGATCCATCTCCCAGCTGCTCTCCCCAATCACCGTATTTCTATACTAGAAAAAGAAGACACCCCCGCCCCTCCCCATTAAACTGGATTTCCCCTATAAAAGCCAGTGTTGCTGTTCCTAATCCATCACAGTGGAGCAGCATTTCCACACCAGCTTTAATTATTTTCTCAGCCAATTTGCTTGGTGCTAAAGCGAAGCTGCTCCATGATTCCCACTGCTGTCCCTGCACCTCTTAAATGAAGGACAGAGCCGAGACAATGCACTCCCATGCAGAAGCTCCCTTTAATGAGAGATTTGCTGGCAGTTTGGCTGCTTCATCCTTAAACCCCTCCCAACAAGCCACCAGAGTCCACCAGACACTGGCCACTTGTGCTCTTTAATTCCTCCATTTGCACAGCACCTTATTCCCTCTGGGAATTTCACCTTCATCGCTGCCTTCACTGATGGGATGAGACCATTTTGTTCCATTACAACATCCCCTTTCTCCTGAAGGTCTCCTGTCACACTCCAGGGTTGGGAAGGGCCCCCAACATACTACTGGATGCCCTGATCACCTCTGCCCTCGCTGCTTGCACAACCAGTTTGGGATGGGGTTTTCCTCCCCCTAACCCCCCAAAGGGATTACTCCCAATGTGCGAACTCCACACAAGCCTCAGTTACCCATGTGCCTGCACAGACCCAAGCCGGGATGCTCCAGTCTGGCACAAGCCCCTAGTCAGCACTCCCCTCCCTGCGGCAGCAGCTCCCTACGTCCCTGCTCCCATCCATCTCGGGGTGCCCCTCCAGCTGCGTTTCCGACCCCTGCTTCTCTCCCTCTCCTTTCCGATAACATCTCTCTGTTCATGGAGCAGCTCCGGAGCCCCCACCATCCATCCCCCCAGGGATCCTGGAGGTTTCCACACACACCAGCAGCCCTCGCCCCAGCATGTTCTCCCCAGCACCCCCAAATACTCTACCCCTGCCCAGCCTGTGCTACTGTCTGTCCCTTTCTGCCAGCACTGGGGCCCAACACCTCCCATTGGTTTACACAGCTGATAATCCACTCACAGCTGGCAGAAATCCATCATCCACTGGTTCTGGCAATGCCACAAAACCTTCCCCCCTGCATCTGCTTCTGATGCAGAATGAAGAGCCCTGTTCCCATGGGCTGGGATGTGGGAGGTGGGATGTGGGGAGGGCTCTGGGCAATTGGAGTGGGTTTTTTTGGCCCAGTGTTAAACATCAGCTGCTGATGTTGCACTCAGTGAGACTCTAGTACAGGATGAGGCACAAACGAGTTGTTGTTTGAGTGGGTCATGACTGCACAAGGACACAAGCCATGCTCCCTGTTCTCCCGTGCTGGTGCCAGCCTTCCAGCATGTTATCAGGATTTCATGGATATGTTGACCAGAAAGCAGCAAGAGCTCCAGGGGCTTGTCTTGGGTTACCTGCACAGGACAAGGATGCTCCAGCCAAAGCCCACAAGGTCTCCACCTCATCCACCTCCGTGATGTCAGAGTGGCAAGCACCAAACAAAGCTCCTCTGTTTGACCTCCAGGGACATCCTGGTACAAGGGAAGACTTTACCTCTTTCCTACAAGTGAGGTGAAAGCTCCTGGAGTGCTCCCACAGGACCTCAGCACAGCACGTGTTCACTAAAGGCTCCCCAGGGATTTGGAGCCCTCGAGCTGCAAGGTGGATCAGTGAGGGATTCCCTGCAGTTTTCTCCCCAGCTCTCACAGCCATGCAGCAGGAATCACTCTATGCAGATTCCTCAGAAACTGCAGTGGTTTGAAGACAGGCAGCAATGGTGCATGTCGTCCTGTGGGATGTTATGGGGCAATTCCCACTGACACGGTGTGGAAACCTTCCCCAGCAATCTCCATTAGTGGCCTGTGGGTCAACAGGACACAAAAGGGATGGGGCATCTCTCCAGCCCCTCTGACTCAGCAGGTCCCTGGAGCACAGCGCAGTTGCTTCCAGTTCCTAGGGAATCGCACAGCTCCCCCGGGTCCCCTGCACTCCATAATCCATGAAAACTGGGGCTGTAGCAGCCAGGCTCAGACTCTGGCAGGTCACAGCCCATCACAGCCCTCCTCTCCACGCACTGTGTATGTCCATCCTTCCCTCCCATTTCTCCTGCAACGCCAAAACACAAAGCCCTTGCCCCTCTACCAGCAGCTGCCACCACAGCTCAGGGGCTGAAATCCCAGCTGAAGCTGGGGGGAGTCACAGCAGTGCCCGAGCCAGGGACATGTGCAGGCACGTGGCTTCGAGGGCTGCTGCGATGGCGGGGGAGCAGCCCCACCTTCCCAAGACCATCACAGATGTGTGTGAGCCCCTTCCAGCCTGGCCCTTGAGAAAAGCATCTGGGGACTGGGCACACCACCAAACTGGCATGTCCAGTGCTCTTGTGGCCCTGCCAGCCCTGCCAGCCCCCTGCCACCCCCCTGCAAATACTCCTTCCCCTCCTGCCACAGCACTCCACTGCTCCAGGTCTTGCCACCCCCCACCCTCCCTCTCTCCCTCCCCTCCCTTACCTCTCCTGCAGCTCTGTGCTCTCCTGCCACCCTGCTGTCCTGGCCTCTCCAGCCACTGCTGTACAGCACGCGAGCAGACCCAGCACTCGTGTCAGCACCAGCAGCTCCCAAAAACAGCCCTGCTCCAGCTGGCTGCTGCCAGACCACACACGGCA
>VZRE01012366.1:272722-283185 GCA_013396775.1 Cephalopterus ornatus | reverse complement strand
CCTCTTCCTCAGCCACTGCCTGCAATGCAGCTCCAGCCCAGCCTCGTCCCCACCACAGTCAGCAGCCCCAGGCCCGGCAACAACGAGGGAGGGCATGGCTGCAGCGGCAGCTGGTGCTCTGGAATAACAACCTTTGGGCTCCAGAGCAAGTAAAGGCTGTTATCCCCCAGACAGACACTGCGGAGATCATCCAGCCCCGCACTGAGAACCCCCAGCCCCGTGCTGAGGAACGTTTTGTTAAGGAGGAGCATATTCCAAGGGCAAACACCTCTGTCTCTCCAGAGGCTAGAGCAGCAGCAGCCTGCTCCAGCATTCACAGCTCTGGTGCTGTATTAGGTACCAGAATCCTTCGGGGTCTGCACCCCACAAGCCACTGGGACGGCTTCCCACTCCTGTGCTTGGACGCCAAGTTCCAACACGGGACACCGGTGCTCCTCAACCATGGGGGAGCAGGGTTCAAAGAGGTGCAGAGACATGACCATAGCGAAGGCAAGGCTGGGCTCACGGCAAAGCCCACCGTGGGAAAGAGCCAGCAGACACAGACACACATCTGGGAAGGTACTGGTGCTGCTGCCATGCCAGCAGGATGCAGCAAGGAGCCAGCCCCTCACCAGTGCTCCACAGGCACCCTCGTGCTGTGCAAAAGTCAAAGCTCTACTGTAAGGGATGTTTTCTGGGGGACAGAATAATAACAGATCCTTAACTAAAGAAGGGGGGTTCCCCCTGCCCGGCACGGTCCCATTCTGGTGAAGACACAGAGCCCAAGAGGGGCAGCCTGTGCCCCCACTGTGCCCCTCAACCTGTGCTTTGCCCCTTTGCACCTCCTGACCCCTCCTGATCCTTTCCTTTCCACAGGGAAGGAAAAAACTGCACGGGGCTGGGCCGTGGGAGCAAGAACGGCTCCAGAAGGGCGGGGAGCTGCTGTCTGAACCAAGGGCTCTGTCACGTCCCCACTGGCTCGGGGCTGCCGTGTGTCCTGACAGAGCTCCGAGGAGCATGTGTGCCCCAGCCCTGCAGCCCACAACAACACACGCTGCCAGTGCCACCGTTTCAGTCCCGTTTTGCTGCTCAGAGCTGCAGCAGGAAAAAAGGCAATTCCAACCTCCTGGCAGATCTCGGCCTCCGCTGCGGACAGAGGCTGTGACAGTCAGCCCGGAGCCTTGTCGCTGCCCCGACCCAGCGACCGCTGCAATCTCCCCACCCCGAAACGACAGATCAGCTCCGCTTCCGACAGATACCACAGAGTCGGGAAATCCAAAGGCCATTGTGCTGCTCTGTGCAAGGTTAAATATATCTGCACAGCTCCTTGGGCTGCATTCCTGGGGAGGTGGAAAGGATAAACAAGACTTCCTGCAGGAAGTGGAGACAATGGGGGGATAATTAGTGCTAATCCCCAGTGCAGAAACAATGCAGGTAGCAGATATTCTGGACTTTCGAACTCACCCCCTCGCCATGGTCAGAAAGAGGTGCCCTGACTGGTGCAACTTGACTCCCAGACTGGTGTAACTGGGCTCCCTGGCCAGATAAAAGAGACTAATGGTATAAAATGAGGGAAGCTGCCGCAGCCGAGGGATCAGCCTGGGGCTTCACCACTCCAGGCTTACCCTGGCAAGAGGCTGGCACACGAGGACACATTTTGGAGGCACATTTTTCCCAGAGCCAGCAGCTCCTGGCTCAAGTCGAGGGTCCCAAAGCAGGTTTGGGACAGAGCTTACACCAGTGCCCCAGCCATGCTTTGCTTCCAGCATGGCACAGCCAGCAATGCCAACAGCATTCCAGAGCAACCACGAGCAAACTGCAAGGAGAGCTCCCACGTCACTGCAGTGAGGGGTCCCCCACACCACCCTCCGCAGCCGGCCAGAGGATGCCAGGGATCCACTCTTCCTACAGTTACCTCCTCTTGATTCCAGAGACGGCCCGACCACGGCTTCTTTTCAAATCACAGCAATTATTAATCCTTTTTCCTACCCCGGCCCCTTGGGAGTGCTCCATACGCCAGCCAGATTTCCCAATCCTCCTCCCGGCGCTGCAGAATGACAGAAGGACCCCGTGCTCCCCGGACGTTTTTCCAGCACATTACACAGGTCATTTAAAGCCTTTCAAGACAAAATGCTCCCTCGCTCTGAAGTGACTCACAGCCATTAGCATCCCTTTGGAGAGGGCTCTCTGCCCTCACCACTGCAGCACAGGAGCACTTTTGCCCTTTATCTCTAAATAAAATACATTTATAAACAAAAAAGCACCAGTTCCCCTGGCTCAGAGCCACTGCCTGTCCCCATGTCCCACCCCCTGCTCGGAATGTCACAGACACTCACAGTGGTGTCCCTCACACTTTGAGGCACATCAAAGGATGCTCCACCAGCAATGCCTCACTCCCCATCCTGTGGGATCAGCCCTAGGCTCACTCCCTAATCACTCAGATGTTCCCTGAGCCAAGGACACCAGCACGGCCGTGCCACTTCTGGACACGGCTTCCCACAGCTCATGCCAGGCTGGCGATTAACCACTGAGCTCAAGGCAGGTCTGGAGCATACACAGTCGGGAGAAACGCTCAGCTCACCCTGTCACCCCCTGGATAAGCCTGTGGAGAAGGACCAGGGAAGAACCCTGAACCCAGCACAGGCTGCATCCCAGAGCACGCCAAACCACTCCAGCATCCCCACCCCGGTTCCTGAAGAATTCAGACCACGGCCATTGGCTCCATCACCCCTGCTCCTTGGCCAGCATGGCTCCACCATGCTGCATCACTCCGAAGTCCTGCTTCCTTCTCCAAGGGGCAGCCGAGATAACGTTGGAGGCATGCAGGAGCTGCGGATCTGCCCACCATCGCTCTCAGCTCTGCTCAGGAGATGAATGCAATTCAGGAGATGAAGCAGGTAACTACAAAAGTAATTTCCTCCTGCCATTCCTGCTCCCTCCCCACGGGCTGCCGGAGGGAGGCAGAGGCTTCTGGTGACAAGAGGCACGGCACAGACAACACCTGCTCTTGTACTCCAACGAGTTCTTTAATGATCTGAAAGGAACACAAAACACTCCCAATTTTGCATTTGTCACAATCACAGACAACGCCAGAGCCTCGCAGGGGCTGGGGTTCGACACACAGAGGTGCCTTCGCCCCTGAGAGCATCTGACACTCCTGATTCCTCATGGGGAAGCCGCTGCGGCTCCGCTGGCAGCCAGCAAAGCTCAAAGCTTTGCTGAGGAATGACAAATGGACACAAATTCCCGGGATGCTGGAGGGAGCACAGCACTCTGCAGGGTCACTCCAGGACTGACCACAATGCTGGTCAGAGACTTGGGAAAGTATTGGCAGGATCAAAAGAGTTTAAAAATAATATTATATGTAATATATAAATCAGCCTGCCATGCTGATGGTCTCCCTCATCCAAAGGCTGAAGCACTGAGCAGCGTTCCAAGTCCACTCTCCTGTTTCCTGCCACCCTCACATGCAGCAAGGACACCAGGCCAGCAGCAGAGCTGGATCCTGTCCATGGCCAAGGGGCTGTGAGGAGTCCTCAGCCCTGTGGCACCTCCCTCGGTGACACACATCACCGTGCAACTAATGGGTGACCCTGCAGAGCATCCAAGTTACTTCCCAGCACACAGGTCCATAACACAGCGATGACCATGCATGAGTTGGAGCTGCTAAAGGACTCAGATAAAAGGGATGGAAAAAGGCTGAAGATTTAATGCCAGAAAACCACAAATGTGTCATAGATGGAGATTGAGGACAAGGAGGTGACAGCACAAGCACCCACACAACCCCAGAAGTTGGGCTCCTCCTTTTGCAGCATAACAGAGCCACGGACCAGCCCAATGTCATTCCCAGAAATTCAGTTTTGCACTATCCACCAGTTCTCACAGCTGGCACAAGGCAGCCCAAATGCTGGGAGAACAGGCAGACCAAGAAGGATCAGGTCTGGATTCAGGAGCCAAGAAAAATCACAGAGGATAAAAACAAGGAGCCTGTTGCTGGGAGAGGCCAGCCCTCATTATGGAGAAATGTGAGAATTCCCAGGAGGAAAGCACACCTGAGAGGCAAAGCACAGACCATCAGGGATCCCAGAGAACTTCAGGCACATCCTCTGGGTGCCCACTGGCCTCAAGGCCATCCCCCACCACCAGTCATGAAGGAGAAGGAACACAAGGAAGAGGATTCTGGCAGGATTGCTCCTCACAGAGTCACACAGCTCGGCACTCACCACCCTCCTGCCAGACAAACCCTATCCCGTTCTCCTTCCTACAGACACACAAACGCTTCCAGAACAAGGGAGCAGAGCTGGAGCCACTGCAGCCAGGGAAAACATCCAAGCAAAAAAAATCCTGAGAACACGTTTCTGGGAGGGGAAAACAGCAACGCAGGCAGTGAGGCACCAGTGGAGAGTGCAAGGCCAGGCCCCGGTGGAGTTTCTGAGCTGGTCAGGATCCTTGCTCGGTGCTCCAGCCCCTGCACACAGTGTTCAACTCCAGCAACCGCCGGCAGCGCTACAGCACAGAGATGGGGGAGAATCCCTGGCAACACGGCGCTGCCGTAGGAGCCTGCGTGTTCCAGCCGGGGCTGGGGAGACGCCGACGTGCGCACAGGATGCTCCCGAGACGTGCATCCAGAGCGGCTCCCACAGCTCCCCAGCTCCGGCTTCAAGCATCAGCTGCTTAAGATAAACAAAATGCCATTATGTGGCCTGAGCCAATGTATTTCTGCAGCAATCCAGAGCTTTGGAATTCCTGCTGCACCTGGGGAGCATGGGCACTGTGCTGGCCCACCACGCTCCCAGGTGAGAATCCAGCAAGCCACAGAAACGCCGGGGTCTGTAGGGAGCTCTGGGAATGGAGACTGACTCACCTGGGGTCAGCTGTCCAGGACTGTGATGCACTGGGTTCTGAATACCTCCACAGATGAAAACTTCACAGCCTCTCTGGGCAGCGTTTCACCAATCTCAGAGTTAA
This sequence comes from Cephalopterus ornatus, assembly GCA_013396775.1. Taxonomy (NCBI): domain Eukaryota; kingdom Metazoa; phylum Chordata; class Aves; order Passeriformes; family Cotingidae; genus Cephalopterus; species Cephalopterus ornatus. The sequence goes on along the minus strand of VZRE01012366.1, from coordinate 278,238 downwards.
AAACATCACATTTTCTCCCATGAGATTTCAGCCAGATGCAAGGAATTTGGAACAGGAGGTACAGACGCCTCATCCAAAGCTGCAATAACAGGGCTGTGACCACCAGCAGCCCTGGCTGCCCTTGAGCACTGGCTCAAGGTCAGGTTCCACCAGGATAAACCATCTTGTGTAGGACTTCCAAAGTCTGGATCCACAGTTGCTCCCTTGCACGGGAAACAGGTCCAGCATCAGGGCTCTGGAGCACTTACAGGAGGGATGTGAAGCTCCTGTGCCTGTCCTTTCCCACCCTGTGCCTGTTCTTTCCCCCTTGCATGGGGACTGCAGACCCCTGCCACCCTCATGTGTCTCATTCCTCCTCTCCCAAACCATTTGCTTACAGCCAGCACTGGAGAGAAACTGCTGATCGAAGGCCAGAGAGCAGCTCCCACACACCCTGGAGCCTTGGAAACCCTTGGAAACCCTGGTGGGCAAAGCAAATCCCGGGGCAGGGGCACAGTACCCCAGGCAATACGAGCACCACAGCCACCAGTGCCACTGTCATGGTGTCACACTGGGGCTCAGCATCAGCACGACAGCGTGGGGGGCAGCCTGAGCCAGCGCAGCATCCAGCCAAAACCCTGGCCTGCCCCGAATTCCTCCCTCCCAGGAGGCCCAGCGGGCAATGAACCAGAGCAGCTGCCCACAGCCCCACGCCTGGAGCTCAAATGCTGGCACTGCCACTCCAGCCCACCCGTGCTCCAGGTTCCTGAGCACCCTTTAGATGGCCTTTCCCTGCCTCACTGCATTCAGCCCTGTAACACAGCCAGATTTGTGGGGTTCTTTGAGGATCATCCATGAAATGCATCTAAGCCACTCTGTGTCTCTTTGAAACTGCAAAAAGCTAATTTATTCCTCAATATCCCTGCTGTGCTGTCAGAGGATGCTGCAGGCTGCACCTCAGAGGGCTGACACATCCCCACCTCCCCTGTACCCCCACACATCTTCCCCCAGCTCACACCGATCGCACAGGGCATGAACCCTGCTCCAGCCAGACCTCTGCCTCCTGCCTGAAGGTAATTTTTTCCTCTTTGGTCAACCAACTCAAAATTGGGTTTGCGCATTAAAGTGAAATTTAATTTCTGGGCCATTACCCCAACGTAGTCTAGTTCCTGCGTCTGCAAAATGAGGAATAAACAAACAGACTGAGCAATTCATTTCCCTCTTAGACGCAAATTTCAGTTATAAACAAGGGTAATGACATTCTGCAGAGGCATGGAGCCCATTTCATTTCAAGATCCCACAGAAAGCAGGCAAAGCTGTGGGACCCCCAACACACCCAGCACACAGTCCTGCTACACGTGCTCCTGCACGGGTACAACACACTTCCCTGGGATCTGCCCTCAGAGTCTCACTGATGCAGCAAGTTTCCATTTATTTCTCACGCTGGCTTTTCACAAGCCTCTGGGTTTTCCTTTCCCCCCCTCAAGCTGATAGTCCACATTGAGATCTACAAAAGACACGGTTTTGAGACCTGAGAGCTTACAGCGTCCAACTGCAACATCTATAAAAAAATCCCATAAAAATCAAAAACTCCAACTCCCCCCCAAAAACAAACAAAAACCCCAGCACAACTTCCCCCCATTTCCCTCCAGTCTCTCTACTGAGTGCAAAACACTCAGCAGCCCTTTAACCTGCATGGTGACAGCAGCATCCCCATCCATTCACAGGCTGCTCTGGCACATTCCAAACAGACCCCATCCACACCCTCTTCCTGTCCAAGGGCGGAAATCCCATGGGAAATGCCCAAAAGGAAGCGAACCAGCTGCCACCACCCAGTCAGGAGGACCTGGCAGCCACATTGGGCTCCTGCAGCAGCTCCTCACCAGGACCTCCCAGCCAGAACGGCTTCAACAATAAACAGCTTCCATCGGGAATCACCCTCCACAAGCCATTTCTACTTCAATTTAAGAGACAGGGACAAGAGGTTTACCTTAGATACCAGGAAAAGGTTTTTCACCCAGAGGGTGGCAGAGCACTGGAACAGGCCCCCCAGGGAAGTGGTCACAGCACCAAACCTGTCCAGGTTCAAGAATTGTTTGGACAATGCTCTCAGGCACAGGGTGGGATTCTTGGGGTGTCCTGCGCAGGGTTGGACTTGATGATCCTGATGGGTTCCTTCCAACTCAGCGCATTCTATGATTCTATGAGAGGGGTGACAGCTTGAGCGAGGACTCCAAAGGCAAGAGGCAAGCATGGGACAGAGTGACAGAGGGATGCCCCCTGCCCTCCTGGCACCCAGGGAACATCAGGTCTGTTTGCTCAGGGAGGAAGCTGAGCCCATGGTGGCATGGGGACGAGTGAGCTGCACGGAGACCAACCAGCACCAGGGCTGAGACTGCACAGAGAAGAGATGAAAAGTGGCTCCAGCCTGACCTCCCACCAGCCCTGGCTGCACCAGCTTTTTGTCACCAAGCTCCATCCCCACACCGCAGTGGTCCTGAGGGCCAGCAACCTGCTCCTCTCTCCGCTGTTGGGGGGCCTTGCTGGGGGCTGCCTTCCCCCCAGCAGTGAGCTGGGATCCCCAGCAAAGCTAGGGCAAGGCTGCCCTCCTCCTGGCCACTGCCTGGCCACAGGACATGCCTGGCCCCAGGACATGCCTGGACACAAGGCAGGGCCAAAGTGGAGGCGGTGACGGAGCCCAGCGCTGCCGGAGAGCACAAATGACTGTTTCCTGAGAAAGGGCAGCATGTCCAGAGGCACAAAAGGGGCCATTCTGTTGCAGGCCACTGTCCAGGGGCCAGGGTCTGGGACCAGATGCCAAAGCTACTGCATCTCAACGATGCTGGCAGGGCCCTACCCCTGGCACCCCAAAAGCCAGGGCTGCAGCATGCCAAGCTCTGCCCAATGTCCTCCCAAGACACATGCTCAGGGCTCAGTACTGTCTCCCTCCCTGCACCCACGGGTGAGGCAGGTACAGGGCTGCTGGCACAAAGATCCAACCCAATATTTCCGTGTAAGAACACGGGCAGGCGCCCAGGATCCAAAGGGTGAGACGCTCCCCCCACGCTGACAGAGCCCCCGCCCTCGCACAGCACAAGGCGCTTTTCAGCGCCACACAGGCACCTCATTCTCTCACTGCTGACCTTCTTGCCCCGACATTTTTGGGATCCAGGCTCCGCAGCAGCAAGCGAGGGCGCTGGAAGCTGCAGCCTGAGGCCAGTCATTGGTGTCCCCACATGCCCACTCACTGATCGGAGGGGCTGACAGAGCTGCTCGTTTGCACAACATGACAATACGGCTAGGCACTCATTAGGCTCCAACACACACTTGTTTTCCAGGGGAAGAACATAAAAAACAAGGAAAAGCAGCCACATAGGCTCCAGCTTCCCCAAGGCTTTCACTCTAAAGGAGGCAGGCTCAGGGAAGCAGCCACAGACCCTCTCGTCCCAACAAGGGGAGCACCAGCCTCAGAGGGATTCTGAGCAGGAAAAAGTGGGTTTGTTATGGAAGGGGGGTTTGTTAGCAGCAGCAGCATCTCCCTCCAGAGGTACAAAATAATCACAGTGCTCATCAGCTTCACTTAACGAACCAGCTGTGCAGCCTGCAGAGATAGTTCTGGTTCCCGCATCTCTGATGGGACAGCTGAGAGCCACAGTCTCACCAGTGACCAGCTTCTGGGATGCACTGACTACCCGAAGCCAGGGTCTGACCCAAGCGATAACAGGCTCAAACTCCCCTCCCCACTACAGCGGCCCCGACCAACAGCTCAGAAACCCACAGAGAGCACATGGGAGTCACTGAAAACCTCAGTGAGGGTTTGGAAACATCTCTCCATCCCTAGAGGGGATGAGCAGAAGACAACATAATCCTAGTTTTAAAAATAAGTCATTTATCAATCTTGTGCAGTCCCAGGGCTGATCCCACCCCGCTCACAAATGTGGACATGCACACGCACCAACACACACTGCTGGCACACCCCAGAGCCGTGCCTGTGCCACGGAGGCCAGCACGGCTTGCCCGGAGCACACTCTGCGAGGCAGGGATTGATCACTCACTGCAGCTCCATTTCTTTTCCAAAGCCGCATTTCCGAAGCAGGATGGATGCGGGCTGTGCACAGGCACAGCCTCCCCGCCGCCGCGGAAGGCTCTGCAGGGCACGGACCCGGCTTCGATCACAGCAGCCGACACACCCAGGGCTCTGTAACCACCTGCCTGAACTGAAGCAGCTGCTGCTGCCATTGGCGTGAATTCTTCCTTCCTCCTCGTACTCCTGTCCCACTCGCTGTCTATTTCCAGGAGCATCCTCAAGGAATATCCCCTCGGCGCACTTTGCAGCATCACCGCCGGCGCCAGCCCCTCGCCCTCCGTGCCGTGGCCGGTGATGTTACCACTCGGTCAGGGGCACGAGCCAAGCGAGGAGCCCAGAGTCTGCTCCTCGCCGGCGAAACGCAGCGGTGACAACCTCAGCACAGAGCCCACAGCACCCGCGGGAGCCGCAGTCAGCTCCGACACGGACCGAGGGTCGCTGCTGCCGGAGCGGGGGGTACAGGCGGAAGGGGCACTGCTGACCACATCAGGAGGGTCAAGGAGCAGCTCGAGCCCACGCTCAACGCCTCCCCGAAGGCAGGCTGACTTGTCGGTGGCACCTCCTGGCTTTGCCAGCCGCTGCCCGGCGGTGCCCCCCTGCCACCCGGGAGCCGGCAGTGCCCCGTGCTCCAGCGGGCACCGCTGTGCCAGCTCCCGCCCGGCTGCGGCGGCTCCTCCGGCAGAGCCGGTCTCCTTGAAGCCGCCTTCCGACAACAAAGGCTCAGCCGAGGTTTCGGGCTGGCTGAGGAGGCCTGGGAGAGAGCCAGGAAGGGCAGGAGCCATTAACGCCGGCGTGTCCGGACTTGAGGGAATGACGGAGCAACCAGAGCCGTTTGCCCTCTCCAGAAACTCGGCAGCCCGCTGGGCAGAGCGGCCCTTCGCCGCGCTCCAACCCTTGCCAGCTGTGCTCTAGCCCTAGCCAGCTGTGCACATCGGGGCAATAAACCTGCGGTCGGGATGTTTTTTTGAGGCAAAACACAAAAATAAAGAGCGAGGACGAGGAAATTCCGTTCTCGCGTGTCACTCAGGCACGTTCTCCAGCAGCTCCACAGATCCTCGGCGCCAGCAAACAGGCTCCGCTGCCAGCCGAGCAGCGACACCCCAAAGCGCGGGCAATACCTCGGGAACGTCCCCGGTTCATCGGGGGGCTGCGCTACCAGACCCCGCACTTGTGCCGTGTCTCCCCGCCGCGGCTCCCGAAGCGCCGGTCCCGGAGTCCGGTACCGTTTAACTTCCATGGCCCCGGAGTTTATCAGATTCCAGTCGCGCTGGGGGGAGGATCGGGGCAGCACCGACCCCGCACCGGCTCTGCGACAGCGGCGGGAGCCCGGCACCGCAAACCGCCAGGATCTGAAGTGCGGGCTGGGAGGCGAGAATGATGCGACACGCTCCACCGGGAAAAACGGGGCGAGGGGGACCGGCGAGGGCGGGGGGGAGACGGGGTGGGCGCA
>VZRE01012366.1:220567-272154 GCA_013396775.1 Cephalopterus ornatus | reverse complement strand
CCCGCCCCCCCGCTCCGCCCCGCCCGGCCCCGCCCCGCCGCAGGTGAGGCCGCGGCGCCGCCGGCAGCGGGGTCCTGCGGGGTCCTAGAGCCCGCCCGCCCCGGGCTGCTGCGGCACGGGAGTGTGATGCCGTGGGATGGGAGGGCGCCGCGTGTGTCCTCATGGGACGGAGGGCATTGTGTGCCCCTATGTGATTGAGGGCACTGTGTATCCTTATAGGATCAAGGGCACCGCGTGTCTTCATGAGATAGAGGGCAGTGTGTGTCCCTATGGGGTGAGGGCACTCTGTGTCCCCATGGGATGGGGAATACTGTGTGTTCTTGTGGGATGATGGGCAGCGCATATCTCTGTGGGATGGAGGACGTTGTGTGTCCCTATGGGATGGCAGATGCATATGTGTTCCTATGGGATTGAGGGCAGCATGTGTCTCTATGTTTATGGTTGGGCTCAGTTCCTTAGCAGCGCGTCTTTCAACACATTTATTTTTTTCAAAATGAATAATGCATCGAATGAGGGTTTTCACCGCCTGGTTCAGCATCATGGAGGGACGTCCCGGTGTTCTCTGTACAACAAACCCGCTCCGGGTGAGGTTGGATTGTTAGGTGTGAAGTGCACATATACATGTATCCACGGCAATAACATCAAAGGGAAGCATGGGAGGGGGAACCCGCACTGTAATTTATTCCTTGGTAACATGGGGACGTGCTGCACAGGTTATTTATATTTGAAGGCTGCCCGGAGTGCTAAATGAGCCATCTTTTTAAAATAAACATGAGGAAAAATACATCCAGGCTCCTGGTGCGTCTTAAGGTGAGGCCGGGAGAGCTGCCGGCAGGTGCTGGAGGAGGCGCAGATGCCTCCTCTTTGCCCTTAACACCATCATCACTGCGCACACAGAGACACACACACACACATGCACACGCACTGCGTTTGTCCAGGCAGACACCGAGCATATGGCAGCTGTCCAGCTATGGCTCTCCAGTGGGACAGGATAGATGCATGACTGCTGAGCAGCCGAGGCCACCACCACCACCACCATGGCGAGCCTTTTTCTCACCTGGTTCACTACACAGAGGGATCACAAATGCTTGTTCCCAGGAGGGTCTGACAGCAGGGGAGTTAATATGCACCACGTCGCTTGCATTAAACCCCATCTCTCCTTTCTGGCTGCAAAAGCACAGCCCAGGCAGCTGCGGCCAAATCACAGAGCTCAGAGCTGTCCTGGGACCAGCCCTTGTCTCTGCATCTGCAGAGGCATGTGAGGTGAGTGACCAGCCAAACCAGAGCCCGACGCAGCCCTATCCTCCGTCCCTTGGACAGGCAGGAAATTAAAGCCTCATTCCCAAATTCAGAGCCACATCTGGTAGCCAGGGGTGGGTTCAGGCTCTGAGCACAGCTGGAGCGAGTGGCTGGGCAACGGCACAGATGCGCAGCCCACAGGCACGGCACATCATGAGACCACTAACAACGAGCAGATGGCTGGAGGTCACAGCAAAGCCCCACCACCAAGGATTTTGGGTGACAACCCCACTGCCCGGGCGCAGATGCCAGCAGCAGCTCAGCCCTGAGCTCCGAGAGCCTCAGCCTTCCTCCTGCAGTAGCCAGGGAGACAAAGCCCAGGTGGTGGCACTGCACAGCAGTGGCCAGCTCCATAGCATGACCATGTCCCACCAGCTCCCAGCTCCGGTGATAGCCCCACTGCAGAGGGTGAGCAGGGCTGGAGTGCTCGGAGGCCTGGAGCAGCTGCTGGGGTGATGCAGCAGAGATCAGCCTCACTGTCTCCTCTGCACTCTGGGAACCAGCTCATGGGGTTGGAGCAGCTGTTGGGATGATGCAGCAGAGATTGGCCCCGGTGCCTCCTCTGCCCTCTGGGATCTGGTTGCTGCTGGCACTCACAAGCAGAAGGACTATGGTGGATGCACACAGCTGTGGCTCCAGCTGTTGAACAGACCCAATGCCAAGGCCCAGAGTGGGCTGGGACACACCAGACCATAGCTCAGAGGCAAAGAATATTTAAGTCCCTCAAACAATTTTCCTCATGGATCACCACAGACGCCAGCCCCGCTCCCAGCCTGATGAGTGCGAGGATTAGCTGGGCTCCTGCATTATTCGCCAGAGGTGTCAGAGGTGACCTTGGGCAAATATTTACAATTACTGCGGTGGCGTGTCTGTGCATGTGCTCAAAACACAGAAGGGATTGGGTTCAGATGGCACTTTAATGAGCAGCAGGACAGCAGGAGGGTAGAGCTTCTCATGCTGATATGTTGAGCACTCCAGCTTGGGGAGATCGTCTCTATCTGCCCACAAAGGCATGTTGGAGTGGCGAGTGCTCAGCAGCCCTTCCAGGACCTGTGAGTTTTGAATAAAGACCATCTTGGTTTCAGTATCACATGGCTGTAAGCGTGTCGCTGGGACTCGGGGAATTGCAATTTTTCTACCCAAGGCTGGTCTGTGCTCACATCCACATCACACAGACAGCAATGGAAACACTCGAGTTGTGCCGCGTGCTTGGGATGCAAACTGAATAAATAACATGAGCTTATGAAGCAGGATTCCCCCTCGAAAATTTGTTCTTCCAGTGGAAAACACAGAGGAGGAAAAAATGCTTTTAAGTTCTACAACCCTCTTTCCACTCCTTATGAAGTGCAGGCGTGGAGATGAGCAGGGATGGATGAATAAATTCCTTTCTACATTTTGATGACTTCATTCCTCCAGCTCTAATTAGCACCTCCTTTATCCCCAGTTCTCCTCCAAAGGCATTCTGCTCTTGCTCCCTGCTGCTGCACAGGGAGCGGCAGAGCAGGGATGGAAGCAGATGCTGTGCACCACCTCATGTTGAGGCCTGGAATTTCAGAGCCTGATCCCAGCTCCAGCCCTCTCTCATGGCAAGGGAGGTGAAGGCCTCACCTGCCCCAGAACTCTTCCTGCTGAATAAGCATCCACTTGTCTGACACCTCATCCTCACACAAGGAGTCAGTGGCATTGTCTTGCCCTTCGATAAGGCTCCACAGTCCAACACACCCCTGCCAAAGCCCCCACAGCCAGATGAGCTGTCCCAGAGGCTCTGAGGGCTGATTTCCAAAGAGGAAGGTGTGTTCTCCCAAATGCATCACTTGTCTGCACTCAAACCAACCCTAGCTGCCTCTCGATCCAGCCCAGCTCTGTCAAAGGAAGTCACAGAATTTTCTGCCACCCTGTTTCTCAGCAATCCCATGCTCTGCCCCCTTCCTGGGGCCCCTAGGAGGGAAACTCTCGCCTGGATAAGGAGACAAGAGTTTGACAGGTGAGAACTATCCACCCAGGCTTCCAGCCATCCCCTGCATGTCTCTGTGTTGCCAATGCTGTTTGCACTCCCCTAAGCCAGATCTCAGACAGCAGATTTGCTCACGAAGTCCTCTTGAGCCAGGGAAAAGGATCCTGAGTCCCTTAGGTCAGACATGCAGAGGGATCACATGCCGCTTCTGATTTTCCCTGGCATCCTTGGGCTGTGGGTCTCAGCTCTCTCTTATTAAAGATGAAAAAAACCATGTGCGATGCTTTGCAGAGCCCGTGGGTCCGTTCTGAGCTCCAGAGGAACCACACATCTGTAATTCTGCATTCAGCACTTCATCCCACACTCAAAGCCAGCTGTGGTGGCCTGAGCTGCACGTGCACCAGTCCTCAGATGGGAAAGGTGCCCCAGCCCACCCAGCCTTGCACCCAAGGACACTGTTTTGACCCCCAAACAATCAGTTCAGTAGGAAATAAACGAAGTGGGAAGTACAAGAATAACTCCCAAGGTCACACACTGCAGAATAAGACACTGCACTCGGTGGGGGATGCACTGCAAGAAGCAGGGCAGCACTGCTGCAATGTTCCCCATGAACTTTGTTTCGGGCTGCTGGAACTGCTGTGTGGAGCATGCAAGGGGAATGCGGGTTCTCAAGGCACAGAGATTTCTGAAGACACACATCCAAAGCTGCATATGAGAATGCTCCCTTGGACATACACATCCCTGCGCTGGCACAGAGGGAAAGGGAGGTTACACCACACCTGCATTCCCCAGCTCCCAGCCAAGGACGGCTCAGGCAGGGATTGAGCTGACTTCGGGGATGCTGCAGCTAACCTCTGTGCCGTGCAGAAGAGAAACCAGCTCTCAGCAGCCAAACCACCCTTCTCCAAGCCCAGCCTGCCCCTGGCATCACCAGACTTGCCCTGACTCACCACGTTGCGGGGAGCATCCCCCCTTCCCAACTCACGGCTCACACACACTCAGAGCAGCCCTTCCATGTTAATGTGAATCTCCCACTTTCTTTGAGCCTCGACAGGTAGCAGATATTCCACTGCTACAGCTTTTTCACCCCAACATTAGGTTACTTTAGCGACTAAACAAAGCAAACCCGTACTTGGTAAGACCTAGGTCAGACTTATAACCGGAGAAATGCTATGTGCTCACTCCAGAGCACTCAGAATTTCCTCAACAACCATCATCTGCACTCTGAGGACATCAAAGACTTTCCAAAAAGCAAAGATGTGCTTCCCCAGCTTATATATTCCCCCACCCCCTCGCCTGCAGCACCCAGCAAGTGGTTCCTCCTCCCCATTCACACCTCATCAGCTAGAAGGTGAGAGAGAAAAGAGTGCTGAGCTTGAGGGAATTTAAGGAGAGACAAAGGACAGCAGGTCCTCTGTTGGGTTTCACAGTAGCACCTCTGGGCAGGAGCAAGTGCTGGGCAGGGAACTGGGGAGACAGGGCTGAGGTTTGTCAGGGCAGAATCCCTTTTTCGGTTGAGCAGGTGCCCATACCTCTGTGTGGGTCACACGGGGCTGTCCTGAGCCCGCTGCCCACCTGCAGAAAATAACCTGTATTCCTAAACAGTGCTGACTTTGTTATTGAGGCAGAGGAGAGAGCAAAAGGCACGTTGAGGTCATTTACTAAATTAGGTTGTGAAATTAGAGGCTCGGCCATCACCATGGGCTGGTGTGAGTTGGCTGCCCATGGTCTCTCCCCGAAGGTGGTGCAGGCAGAGCCGCCGCCAAGGCGCAGGTGTGGGGACGAGCGAGACTGCAGCAGGCGAAGCCCAGATGTTTATCTGGGCAGTGGGAATGGTGAAGCCCAGATGTTTATCTAGGCACTTCGAGCAGGCAGGTCTCCTGGGAGGCAGCCAACCTTAGGAACAGGCACTGCGTCTGTCTCGTGGCTGAAACCCGGGGAGAGAGCTGGACACAGTTCTGGGAGGGGAGTTGGTCCCTCTCCAGCAGGGAGAGAGGCCAACAGCTTTTAGGCAGCTCAGAAAGTAGAGCTGGCATCGCAGCCCCAATGTGGCAAGCCAGTCAGATGAGACTGGGGCAGGCCATGGCAGAATATAACAAAATGCAAATCAGAGTGAGAGAAGCTCATCTCAAAAATAATGTGACGTGCTGCTGTTCAGCAAGAGGCGAGTGGAGAGGCACTGATGCTGAAAGAGCTGGGAGCACAGCAGGGGAGGCTGCAGCATGAGGTGCCAAGGACAATGATGGATGTGGCTGAGCCCGGAGGTAGAAGACCCTCCCTGTGACTATCGTTGCCACCTCATTACAGGGTGTTACCCCTCAAGTCCCCATGTCAGGTGCTAGTGAAGCCCTCTTGAACTCCATTCCCTTCCTGCCCCCTCTCCAGCCAGCTGCCTGACCCCCTCAGTGTTAGGGTGTCCTACCCCCTTCCCAGTCAGCTGTGTGACTCCCCAGTGTCAGGAGAGAAAATCCCTGTGGAACAGGCACCTGGCACAGCAGGTCCAACGGGATGCACTGCCTGCTGCTCCGCTCCTCCCTCGGCACAGCATGAGGCTCCGGAGTAGAGCCGCATGAGCTGGCTCCAAATTAAAGTGATGCTCAGGCTTAATGGAAAATTAAAGTCTGGGGGAGGAGGAGGATGAAGCCATGCACAAGTGCACACATACACTGACTCTCTTGCCCCGCTCCCTTGCTGACCATGGCAGCAAATCCCAGCACTGGTAGGCACCCATCGCTGTGCCCCGCAGAGAATGGACTTCTCAGAAGCTCGTTTTTAAATAGTGAGTCTGAGTTAATTGAGCACAAGAGTCTGGAGGAACTCAGAAACTCACTGGTCACCAGTGGCTGCTTTTCTTGGCATCTTTCAGTGCCAGAGGCTTTTCAGATGACGGGACAAGGCTCTGACAGGAAGCTCTAGAGGGGTCATATTTAATGGTGAATCACAAGGCAAGACATTGAGTAAGTTGTTAAAGACAAGTGAAATAATTGATGACCAACACCATGCTTATAAAATGGATTTTGTCCACATTTCCTTTTAAGCATTTCTCCAAGCCTGGCCTGTAACATTCCCAGATGCACAGTCAGTGTGGTGCTGAGAGGAGATTCAAACTAGCTCTGGCTGAGTCCAGGTTTCTGTCCAGTCTCCCTGGCACCTGACTCCTCGGGAGAAGAATCCCCTTGAGTAATGCTGAGCCTCAGCCTGGGGGATGGAAACCCCCTTATCTCCACCTCAATGCCAGGACAGAGCAGGACCCCCTCAGCAGAGTGAACCCAATGGGGCTTGTTATAGACGCGAATAAGGGAAATCCAAAAACCAATTAGGATTAAAAGTCCGTAATTTATTTGGTAGGCTTGTGGCAAAACAGAACAGCGCTGGGCGAACAGGAGGAGCCTCGCTCCCAAGCCTGTCGCGCCTAAACAGTTAATGTGCTCAGTATTTATCACAGACACAGCATACATATTCATTACCTTTTTTTTACATAGGTATTTCGGATAATTAGTTTATTATCGTTTACAATAACTTGCAAGTTATAAATTCTAACATTATCTACCAGGAGTTATAAATTCCAAGATTCCTGAGAAGTTATAAATTCTAAGATTATCCCTGTGTAGGGAGACAGGGGAGGCTGTGGTCTGCCTCTTGTTACAATTGTTTGTTTTTTCAACCTTGAAGCTGTGATAGTCCATTTGTTCCTCCTCTGGTGATCTTATCTCTTGCGCCTGCATATGTGCATTGCAAAGCCAACCCCTAAGTTTCACACCATCACTTCTAACAAAGCAGTCTTTATTATGTTACAATAGGCCTTACATACCTAAATCTAGCAAGACAACAGTACATTACTTAATTAGTTTAAAAAGTCATTATTTAGTCAACAAATTAGTCCCTTAACCACTATGAAGTCCCTTAACCACTTTTTCTATACCACTAATTTACTTATCAATACCTTATTACCACCCCTCTGGTCACTTCCAGGATAAGGTTTATACAATGAACAAACCCCAGGTTTTATTACAGGGCTCTTCCTCGTTTTCTCCTCCTCCCACTGAAGCTGGACCTTGTTTCACTTCCATTTCTCCCTCACCCTGCTGCAGTTCCATGCCTGTTATCACAGCGTTTCTCCTGCAGCTTTGATCATTCATGCTTTATCGCTGAGTTTTGGCTTTTCATTCCATTGCCAGGCACAGTGCAACTTCCACACTCATGGCTTCTCCGGTGGCATTTATGGTTGGGCTGTAGGACCAGAGGTGGAGGTCACAGAGGAGGAGAAGGAGGAGGATACCAGGGGGGCAGAAAGCATGAAGGATACCTGTGCTGCTGAAACCCCTTTTGGGCTGTTATGACACTGTCAGGATGTGTGCATCCTCTGGGTAAGAGGATGCCATAAGAAATGCTTGTTCCAGACACCTTTAGCATCCAATTTTGCAGAAACCTCAGAGGACCTTGGATACCTTGGCTGAGTTTGGGGTTCCGAACTGGATCTCCTGCCTCATGCCCAGCTCAAAGGGCTGCTACCACCCTGGGTATGGGGAAAGGAACTGGGAGGCAGCACCAGGACCGTGCTCTGTTGATGGAGCTGCTGTTGGGCCTGATGAAGCAGAGGGGCATCCTACATGAGAGCTAAAACTATGCAGAGAGGCTGAAAAGCTGTCATGAGACTCCAAAATCTCAGCTGCTCCCCACAGCAGAGGCCATGGTGACCCCAATCCAGCCCATGAAGACCTGCATGGTGAGCTGAAGCTGGATGGGAAAAGCTTCTTTCACCTAACACAAGTCTGGCTGGAGAGCAGAGCTGGGAGTCTCAGCCTACAGTTCTCACAATGCACTCAGCTCATTAAGAGGCGATTAACTACTCAAGCCATTTACTGAGGGATGTGGTGGGATCTCCACCATCTGATCTGAACACCCGCCCACCAGCTCGCTCTCCACTCCCAGTGAGATGGGACCCAAAGCTGAGCTGATCCATGTGATGAGCAGCCCAGTTATCCCGGCTGCCCCCACGCCCTCGGGATTGTCCATTCAGCATTTCATGGCAAAACAAAAATATTTTTAACTTGGATGGAGATAAAAGGTAAAAACTTCACATCTAAGAGCTCTGAAGTGTTGCTACGGAGGTGGTTTATCTTCTTGTTTTCCTGAGAGGCTCATGCTAGACCAACCCACTGTGCAGCTATCCAAGGATCTCTGTGTCCAGCCAGTGCCAAATTCCTGCAGAGCAGGAGACTGTCTGACACTTATTTTTTTATTTTTAAAGCTCCAATTCCCGAGCAATGGGTGGATTTTCATAGCCCACCTTGGACTTAAAGTCAGGCAAGTTTCTTGCCTGCCCAGAGGCTCACAAACAAACACAAAGAGAAGGTGGGTATAAGGTTTTAAGGCGATCTGATGCTTACCTGATGAAAGTAGCATTTCCATCACTGTCCCCTCACACTGTTCCCATTCCAGGGTTTGTGGAGCTGCTTTGCTGCTGTTGGAAAAGTTGTTCTCGCTCTCACACAGCTCATTATTGTAATTGCAGCTCTCAGGGAGCTGGGAAATGTGCTCCTTCACAGGCACATCCATCCTAATGTCTTCTGCCTCACTGCTGAGGATAAACCACCACAAGTCAGGGCCATGAGGACTTTTGGAGAGCCCTTCTGCTTCATATGTTTCACTCTGTCAGTGAAGGAGCCCTCTGAAATACCCATCAGCCAGCTGAGAGTTGTGTTTGGGGAGCACACGGCTCAACAGAGTGAGGGAAAAATCTATTCCAATTTATTCTCCTACCGGGCAGAACACTCCGAACGGCGCTGCCTGGCATCCCCTCCAGCAGGCAGCCACCCTGGGAGTAGCTGGATCAGCCGTTATAGGTGTTGCAGTGCACTGGGTGGGTTTTTCCAACTTTATATGCACTCACAAAGGTTTATAGGTTTGAAAAAGTATTTCCACTGGAGGAATGGAGGGAGGGGGAGCTCAGGAGGGAGGGGGAGCTGGCTTACTGCAGGAGACGCTGCTTTCCCAGGTGGGATGTTGCTGTTGGAAGGGGTCGGTGCCTTGTTGGTTAGGCAGAGCTCAGCACCTTCCCAGGCATTCTGTGGGGAGGCAGGAGTGTGGGACCCCCTCAGACCCCCAAGGTGCTGCTGCAGGAGCTTCAGTGGGCAGGAGAGCTCCAGGGCTGCCTGTAGTCTTTGCAGAGCATTGTCACATAGTGCCACATGCCCCCAGTTCTTGCCTGTCCTGCTGGGAGGCAGCAGCACAATCCAGAGGGGTCCTGAGGGACTGGGTGTGCCCTGAGCTGAGGCACAAACCACAGGATGGGAAACAGACAGACAGAGGGACACCGAGGTGATGGAGCTGAGCTGATGTGTGCTTTGTCCTCAGCCTTCATCCCGTGTGTAGGGAGAGATACAGGGAGAGATACAGCCCAGCGCTGAGGACAGCAGGGATGGAGCAGAGGAACCCTCAAGCCCCTTCCCGCATGGTGGGCGTTTGCAAGGTGTGTACATGTGACAGAGCAGGCCTGGCTGAAGGTGGCCTCACCTCCCTCCATGTCACTTGAGGGATCTGCACCAGCAGAAACCTCCCCAAAGGCAGCGGAGATGCACACGGACACCCGCAGAACAACACTGCGCAGCCCTGGCTGAGTTCCCACCTGGTGCTTCTGTTATCTCTGGCTGGGATCGGGTGATGCCAAGCCCTCTTTTGGGTGAGAGGCGGCTCTCCTGGCCCTGCCCCACAGCGGGAGCTGGGCTGGGAAGCAGCCACAGTGAAGGTGGGGGTGTAGCACAGTGGGACAGCTCCCTGCCAGTCCCTCGCCGTGGAATCCATGGTGCACACCAAGCCTGCTCCAGCTGGGCAGGACAGCTGCCACCAGAATCACCTGGCTGTCCCTGCTGAGGCTCTGGCTCTCCCTGTCTGCAGAGCACAGGTTCTCTTGCCCCTTCTTCCAAGAACTAGAACTTTCCAGAGGCCTCGTGGGGCATGGAATGAACCCCCCCATCCCCTCAGCCAGGACATCAGCAATAGCCCCACACTGCTGCCAGGAGCGATGAGGGGCCAGGGATTGTCCTTCCCACTTACTCTTTCCCATGGCCACAGACAGATTTGAGTCCTTCCAAATTTAGTCCTTCCCTTCATGGTGGGTTTTCCAAAAATCGTTCATCAAAACTTCTGTAGATAATTATGAGTTTGTTGCTCATTTATTAGCACCAGGCTGTAATTACTCAGTATCTGGATGATTTGCTGCACAGATCATGTGGTGCTGAGTAGGTCAGATGAGTACAAGGCTCAAATTAGGATTTTAAAGTGCATTTTCCCACGAAAGTCTGCAATACAACCCTAAATGCTGCTTCTGTATTGTCAACAGTGTGTCTGTGGGAAGGCAGAGGCAGACAAGGGGAATATGAGATAAATGTGGGTAGAGTCACAGAGTTGGAAGGGAGTTTTGAGTTGGAAGGGACCCACAAGGATCACCGAGGCCAGCTCTTAAAAGCATAACCCTTTATAGATTTTGCTCCGTTTTGTCCAGCTGTAGCAATGTGGGCACAGGGACTTTGCTCTGTGTTTTCCAAGTGTGTGATGTGATGAGCCCCCATGCATCGCTGTGACAGTTTCCCACCCCCAGCTGGCGCCTTTCTGTGGCGTTTCACTGTTCATTGGCTGGATGCAGCACTTGGCCAAAGCTCTGCCTCCGTGGCCTTGTGGTGACACTGTCTTCAGCCATGGTTCTCTTTACCATCCCTGGGACCAGACCTGCAGCCAAAGCTTCCAGCCCTGGTAACGTGGTTGTGCCGTCGGGGTGTACAGGCCATGCTCCCTGTTTTTAGGGGGAGAAGGGCACCATGGTGCTGGCACTGCCCAGGCCACAGGGAGAAGACCCTTTTGGCGACAGCTGCCCTTCAGAGCTCTGTTTGAACACTAAGGTTGCCATGAAGAGCCTGTCCTCCTGCCCCACACAGCAGAGGCAGAGCAGGAGCCAGCCTTCCAGCTCAGATGAGAACACTGAGGCCCCAGGAACTGTTAGGGGTTTTAGGATCTCACATGCATATGGCAAGTGACCCTCAGCTGATGCTCCTGGTAGGCTCATGGCTGGTACCGATGGAGGCAGAGCCCAGGCAGCCCCGAGCAGGACATTCCATGTCAGAGCTACACAAAACCGTGCCTTATCATGGGAAACACTACCTGCTTGGCATGCCCAAGAGGATGCTGTTGGCTTCCTGGAGTCCCTCTGTGTGGCTTTGGCTGGTCTATCTGTGTTCGGCTGCACAATCTCTATCAGCACAGGAGCAGGAAAGGGGCTTCCTCGCACTCGGTAAATCATCTGTTGAATCCAGGGAGTTCTGGGCTGCCTTTGAAGCACTGGTTCATCACTTTTTTCCACACCCAGTGGGGGAGTTGGATGGCCCACGTATCCCAGACCAAAGGTGGTTTGAGGGGAACCAAGGTGGGATCACAGCTCCTGTGTGGAGCAAGCCAGGCTGAGCTCCAGCACCTCCCAGCCCCGAAACTGGCCTCAGCCTGCAACCCACGGGAGTTTCACTCCTGGAAACCACCCTCATGGCTGTCCACAGCCACCCCAGCACCTCGATCCCCAGCACGGTCTGGTCCCTCTGCGGTGAGTCCTGTGCTTCCCCTCCCCTCCCAACACCCCACTCTGGGTGTGCATGGGAAATGTGGGGCTCAGAGAGCCTCGAGCAGCCCCACACCACGAACAATGGTGGCTACACTTTGTCTCCAGATGAGCGGGTGTTGTATGTGACCTCCTGAATGGGCACATTAACTTCTAGGAATGATGCCAGGAGATTGAGAGCAAACCACACATCCCAGTGGAGGAGTTTACTTCAGTGTCTGTGGCTCCATCAGAGCTCATCACCTTGTTTTCCACAGCATCCTCCTCCTTCTCCTGCTCCTCTCTGGGCAGAGGATGCTCTACAGCCTGTCTTCTAGAGGCAGCACTTGTGGACATGCATAGTTTCCTCACACTCCTGCAGGTGCCTGGGCAGGAGCTGTGGTCCTGTTTGGATAACTTGCCTTGAGCAGTTAAAATCCTTTGGCCAAAATCCTCAACCCCTCAGAATGCTGGAGCACTGCTGTAAGATTCCTTGAGGAGACCCAGCGTGGGCAGGAACACGGAGTGACGCCACAAGACCAGCCATGGGCAACAGGAACCTGTGTGCTCAACAGCTCAGAGCAATCAGCTCAGCTGCTTGGAAAGGGGACCAGGAGAGCAGACGACCACCTACCACACTCCCCGAGGACAGCCCCTCTGCCTGTGGATAACCAGGAATGTTGCCACTCCTCACCCCTGTGGTCACACTGTAGGTCACGCTGTAGGTCACCCCTGGATGTGCAGGGTGGAGGGGTCCCTGCTGTTGGGTACTTCTCGAAAACAGAGTGAAGAGAATGATGAAAAGACCTCTTTGGAACTGCCTGTTGGAATTACCAGAAATACATGGGGAAATGACAACCTTCCCCATGGCAGCTACACGGGAGACACTCATTCTGGTTCCATCCTGATGGCATTTTGGTTCCATCTTGATGCTCCCCACAGGGACAAGAGCCCCACAAATGACCTGCAGAGTCTGGAGCAGTACAGCAGTACCAGGGATGTCCCAAAACATCTGTGGGAGTTTTATTGCAACTTAGAAATGAGCGAAGCCAGACCCACACAAAGGGTGCTGAAAAACCCATGGGAGGCTTTGGACGCCTTTGGGGTGAAATATGAGGCATTAATCACCAGTTTTGTGAAGCCCTTGGGCCTGGCAGACTGTGGGCATCTCCTGCCAGTACCACCAGCCACCCAGTGTGGGGTCTCAGCTTCATGAGGCAACAAGACAGACCCAGTGGGACAAAGAAACTTCAACCAGTCTATTTTCTCTCTTTTTCTTTTTTGGGTACAACCTTTGTTTGTTATTGCTATTCCTGTTTCCCAGTGCCTGCTGCCTTGGAGAGGGAAACACTCCGACACTCCTCCGGGCATGTTTCACAGGGTTGGGGCATTTTGCTTTCAGGTTTCCATCCAGATTTCTGGTTTTAGACAAGAACCAACAGGCTGCACAAGAACCAACAAGCTGCATGTCTGGGCCTGGCTGGCAGTGCCCAAAATGAGCAACCACAGGCTTTTACTTCTTACTCCCAGTGTCTAAGCACACTATCCTGGAGCAGGGTGCTGGAAGCAACATGACCTCCTGCCCTGAGGTGGGACACAGGGTCAATGCCACCATACAGATGGTGAAGTGGTGGGCCATGTGCTTGCTAATGAACTAACTTGGGGTGCAGTGAGTGCTTTGGGACCCACACACCTGCTCAGTGTGCCAGACGCTGCCCTGCTGGTACTCACAGGTCAATCCCCTACCCTTATCCCACGGGTGCAGCGTGGGACTGTCAGGTCTGCCCCATACCCGTGTCCCATGGTAAAAAAGGCTCTAAGATGATCTCTGCAAGTTTTCAAACAGCTTTTGATCAAAACACTCTTTTAGGCAAATGCACCCCTCCAAGGGAACGGAGAAGGGGCATAAAATCACCCCTCTGGCAGTTCAGAGAACTGTCGGTGCACATCACACATCCCCCACAAACCATGGCAAGGGGAAGACAAGAGCAGGACCCGGCTCATGCCTTTGTGTTAACTCAAGTGTGCTGGGATGGCAAAGACCCACCGGAGGTGCGGCTTCCCTGGCCGGAGTCGTCTGCGTTACACGGAGCACAGAGCTCAGTCTGACTGACTGCACCGCTAACCACAAGCATTCATGTAAGTCAGAGGTAACACCATTAAAAAGAGAAAGTGTTTAATCACCCCAGTGCAGAGCTGAGGAAAAGATGGGCCAGAGCTGGGGGTCTGCGTGGCCCCTGAGGGGTCCCGGCCGCGTCCTGCTGTCCTGCAGTGTCTGTCAGTTCTCAAGTGCCAAAATACAGAGGTGTCCTGGTTGACAACTCAGGCAAAGACAGGAAGCTGTCAAGAAGTGAAGTGGGAGGATTGCCAGCTCAACTGGTCGCCTCAGGGAATCTTCCATTAGCGGCTTTAAAAGACACGTGTCGATGGTTCTTTCCCTGTCTCTCTATTTTTCTCTCCTTTCTTTGCAAAGAACTGAAACATTCCTGCAAAGAAACCCCTGCAAATATCCTTTTCTGCTCCACAGCTTTAAAGCTGATCTGTCTGTACAAATTTCTCCCTGCATCACACATGGAGCCTAACCTAAATTTTTGTAGAATTGTATTTATGCTTCCTAATTAAGGGAAGAGCCATTGCAGAGAAGAAGAAAACGCAGACTCAGGTCACTGAAAGTTGGTGTCCTGGGACTGTGCATGGTGGGTGGATCCACCAGACATGGATGGATGGGGTGAAACACTCAGAAATCCTTTGTGCCCTGGGCTGGGGGAAACCCACCCCTTCCAGACCTGAAACATACACCTTTAGGAATTACCAGCACAGTTCTGGTTCTGCAAACTCCAGGATCTGGGGTTTGAGAAGTTAGTTTGAGTCAGTTTTTGTCTGCAGTCCCCAGCCCATGGAGCCCAGGCTGAGTGAGGCAGAGTCTGAGACCACTGGTGAATGGCAGGCAAAGAACCCAGTGCGAGAAACCCCAGGGATGCAGAGCTCTCAGGATTATCCTGTGGAGCACCTTGAGTGGCAGAGAGGGCGGATGCTGCAGGAGTAGGCCCTGAGACTTCCCAGCTCCATCCTACCTGAGGATGGGGAATGGAGCCCCCAGGGCTGCAGTGCCATCAGGAGAGAGGTGTCAGCCCCCAGCCATGGCCCTGAGAGTGGCTGGAGGGATGCACAGTTCTTGTCAGGCCACTGCACCATCATTCCAGTGGTGGAAGGAATAGGGTACAGTGCCGTTGGAACCTGCCCCTGGGCTGTGGGTGGGATGGGCAGCCTTCCATGAATTCCTTGTGCTTCCCAAATGAATGTTGGCCTGGATTCCTACCCTCTTTTCCCTGCTCAGATGCCCATGATAGCACTCCATGTGTTCAGTCCTTAGTGTCAGGAGAGTGATCAGGCTTCCCATACTTCTGGGTGGGATGGGGTTCAGTGCCCAACACCGGTGAAAGCCTTGAGTACCAGGGCTCTGCCAGTCCCAGCATGTTCTGTGCGTGGCATGAGGATCAGAGACTGCTGCACTCCTTGGTCCATGTTACCTGCTCCAGGGCACAAGGAAAACACCCAAGCAGACTTGTTCCAGCTCACACTGTTGCAGTGCATGGGAAAAAACACTCCAGATGGCCCTGAAGCTGTGAAGGCAGCAGGCACAGCCTCACACCATGCTGGGAGCAGCATGAGAGCAACGGTGCTAACCAGTAACCCTGGGAAAGGGGTCCCCCGGAGACCACCAGTGGCCCCCATCCTCCCACACAGTGTGGACCACGCTGCAGAGACCTGTGGGGTGTGGTGTCCCCTTTGATATGTGACAAGACACCACACGGATCCGTCCCAGCAGGCAAGGCCAGCCCTAGTGACCAGGGGCTGCCAGGAAAAGGTCCCCATAGTCCCTTTGCTCCTGGCTGACAGTGGGATTTAACACACCCTTCCCAGTGTCCCAAAACCACTGTTGGTGTGACACAACCCATCTGCCCACTGCAGTCTGCCAGGGCTGGTGCTCCTGGGGGCAGAGAGTTCCTCAAAGCAATGCCTCCAGCTTTTGGAGCACAAGCATTGGAGCTGCCCCATGGAGAGACCTAGGGTGGGTAAAGGCAGGCAGGTACCAGTGAGGGCAGGTGGATCAGCAGTGTTCCTGCCCCTCAGCCCCAGCACAGAGCCATGGCACTGTGTCAGCAGGATTCAGCCTGTGCTGACGCTGTTTCATACCAGTGCATCCCTAATTCCAAGCTGTGTGTATCTGTGGGCAGCGAGTGAGTTGGGTTTTTAATGAATGTGAGACTCTGGCTCTTGCTGCAGTGCTTTGCCAGGGACTGTGTTATTTCATGTATCTGGGTCAAGCTTATTCCTTCTTTGGTAGTATATTCCAGGGAGCTCAAAGTGCTGCCCTTCCCCACCATCCAGTCGTGCTTCATTGCCATCTCCTTCCAGGATGATTCTTTGGGCCAAAACTGTCAATGGAGCAGTTCTTTACCAAACAGGGGCTCACAATGAGAATTTCTCCCAGCACAGCTGGGCTCAAACCTTGAGCCAAAGGCAAAAGCAATTCAGCAGAGACCGAATACATCCATGAATTCCCTGGCATGTCAGGCTCTGCCACGGCTGCTTTGTCCTAACAGGAAGATGGTACTGAGGAATTAAGAGTTCTCAGTTCATCTCCAAGGTCTTTGCCAGACTTGAAATCCGTGCTCACAGCAAGGAGGGATCAACACCCCCTCTTGGGGCACTGTGAGGTGGAGGACCCCCAGCATGGGCAGCCAGGGAGCCCTGCTGAGCTCAGCCTGCGTGTGGGAGTGGTGGGAGGTTGGGATGTGATAACCCCCCTCATCAACATGCTGCTCCTTTCGCCGACTCACGCAGCTTGTTCTGAGGGAGCTAAAAATAGAGCAGTGAGTGGCTTTTGATGGCACCAAGAAATTAAATGAAAACGTTGAGTTTTGTTTCCATTGAAAAGGATTTTGAAATGTTCTCATGGCTGTGTTGAAAACTATAGATAACGATTGGGCTTCAGCTGAAGAGTTTAACCCTCAGGGAAGATGGTTGGGGCAGGTGGAGCAGGTGGAACAGCTGGGACAGTTGGCTCAAGCCCTCATGGCTAAGTGTCTTGGCCTGGCTGTGTTGGAATTCATGCCCATGAGCCACTCACACCAGCACTCTGGATAACCCTTGGCTGCAGGGGACTCCTTATCAAACAACATAAAAACAGTGCCGGGACCTCACACGGTGCAGAGATGGATGCTCAGGAGGGATTCGGATGTGGGTGCTGTGACACTGGTCTCCAAGGCTGCGCCAGGTCCATCTGGCAATAGGTGGGATTCAAAGCCAAGTTGCTGAGAAGTGACTTGGGAATGGTGATAGTCATGTAGCCTATTTTCTTCTGTTCTTTTAAAAATCCCTCACCCTGTGCATGCTGAGACTGTAGCTGACAGCTTTGACTGGACTAGCCAGGGAGCTGGGGAAAAAGCCCTACCAGGTATCACAGAATCACAGACTGGTTTGGATTGGATGGACCTTAAAGCTCATCTTGTTCCACCCTCTGCTGAGGACAGAGACACTTTCCATAGACCTGATTGCTCCAAGCCCCGTCCAACCTGGCCTTGAACACTTCCAGGGATGGGGCAGCCACAGCTTCTCTGGCAGGTAGATGTACCCCACATCCCCAGCTCGCTCGCTGATCTTCTCTGAAATACTTGTAAAAGCAGGTTTTCCCACTTCAGAAAGCCACCCCAGCTTGTCATCTGGGGCAATGGCAGGCATGCGGCTCCTCAGCCATTTGTCACACTCTTGGTGACACCTCTCTGGTGTGAGAAATCCCAAAGGAAAGCTCTGCAGGCAGGATGGGATGCTGCTGCTCTGCCCCTCACTGCGCTGGAGTCTTGATCAGAAATCATGGCACAGGAACCGTGTCAGGCAGTGACCTGAGACCCCGTGGTGTCACAGGGGCCACCGTCACAGCCAGCGCTGCACAGACGGCCCGCAGCAGTGCTGAGGCAGCAAGATGCGCTTGGAATAATTGAGAATAATGAAGGAATTTCTGCAAATCAAAGCTCTTTTGCTGACAACCTGCAGACAGAGCCCCTGCCTGAATTCATCAAACGAATCACGGGCCCAGACGCGCTTCCTCAGCTCTGATCCTCTTATTGAACCAGTTCAAAACTGGTTCAGAGAGATTTCCCTCTCTCAAACATGGGCACAAAGGTGCCACAGGTGCCTCCTGCTCGGAGGGTGGCTTTGCAGGGCATGCTCAGTGCCTGCCTCACTGCTCTCTGTGCTGAGACTGACACATCCCTCTGCTCCTGCAGATCCCTCTCTGCAGCTTCTTGTCACAGCACCAACACAGCTTGGGCTCACGTGGACCCTCTCCCTCACAACCCTGTGGGGTTGGTGTTTCTCTCCCACATCTGACGTGTTCTGCTCTCCAGGAACTTCTCAGCCCAAGCGACAGTGCTGGGTGCTGTGATGAGCGGGTCTTACAATTTATGGCTCACATCTCAGTCAGGGAATGACAGGCAGGATATCCTAACCTGGCCTCTGGATTCCCCCAGCTGCCAAGTTCCGTAAGCCCTGAAAATGATGACTTGGCCAATAGAGCTGAAAGGTCTATTGAACCACAGGTAGCTGGGTGTGAAAGGGAAGTATCATAGGAGTGATAGAATCATGGCATAGAATGCTAGAAGAGGAGGGGCTCAGCACAGCTGCTGAGGGGCAGAAGCTGCTCTTCCTTGACCTGCTTGAAACACTGATTCATCCCTGACCTGCAGGAACCCCTCTGTGTTTCAGTGGCCATTGCAGAATGACGGTCCCAGCAGCAAGACCTGGCTGGACTCTCCCAGGCTTTCCAGATTCCCTCAGCTGAAAGTGCTGGTGGAGCCCCAATAACCCCAAAGTGACTCATAAAAAGCCAGTGGAGAACCAAAGCAGACCCTCCTCCCCATTTCTACAGGGGGAGACCTTGGTATTTTTACTTCCCTCAGCCTGCACTGGTCCCAGATGTGCTTGTCCAGGCCCTGGAGCAGCCCAGCTGTTCCTCTCAGTTCCTGTCTGCTAATCGTTGCTGAATTTGTGTAACAGTCCTCACTGACCTCTGCCAAAGCATCTCAGCCTGCAGCAAATACCACTGTTCCTGCCCTGGACCCTCAGCTTGCTCTGACAATGAACCATCCTCCCACTCCTCAGTGCCCCCACTGCCCCCATCCTGGGTACCCGAGTCAGTTTTATTTAGAAGATATCCCTGGAAGTGGGTGCAAGGCAGAGCCAGACCGGGATGAACTGCTGCTTTCCCCAACGTCAGTGAGCCCTCCAGGATGCTGCGTGACATGGGTTATGGACATGACAGAGCTGGTCAATGCAACTGCCACACCAGAGCACAGATTTAAAAGTTGAAAAGCCTCGGGGGACTTGGGAAAAGAGTAAAAAAAGAAAAAAAGAACATGCATACAAAATAATTCTCCAACTTTCACATCATCCCCCAGCCCCGGGCAGCTCTGTTCTGCACCATGAACTAATAGCCTGACATTTTTCAGCTAAAGTTAAAGCAGTCTGGAGCCAGAGCATCATCAGAAATGTGTCTGAAGCAATGTGTGCCCAGGTCCTCGTCTCCTCCACCGCCGTTGGTTGTAAAACATTCCCAGTCGCCTGCTCTGCTCTGCCAGACGCTGGTCCCAGATGTGTGTGTGGGGCTGCGTGGGTGCTCCCTGCCCGGGGGCTCCGTGCTGGCACAGGCAGATCCTCCCCGTGTTATCGGCCCTGACACCTGCCCACGGCCACAGTGACCTGGGACATGTGCCACCGTTTGACTCGGCTCTAAGGCACAGACCAAGCCAGAGGCCAGGCTGAGTCACGCGTGGGTTGTAGCTTTGGGAACCAGCACAACCAGGCTCCAAAAATCCCTGTGGGGCAGGTGGTGTCCAAAACCCCTCGCCAATCCCCGTGCCTCTGGGGAAATAGAATCATGGAATCGTGGAATGATATGGGCTGGAAGGGACCTTAAAGCCCATCTCATTCCACCCCCTGCCTCAGGCAGGGCCACTAGACTGGGTTGCTCCAAACCCCGTCCAACCTGGCCTTGGACACTTCCAGGGACGGTGCAACCACAGCTTCTGTTGACAACCTGTGACAGGGCCTCACCACTCTCACAGGGAAGAATTTCTTGCATACATCTAATCTAAATTTCCCCTCTTTCAGTTTTTTGGCACAGCATTTCCTACCTCGGGGTGACAGAGGCACTGCCAGCCTGTGGGCAACCTCCCGCACCTGGGAATCCTGCTGTGTGTGTACCATGGGACTGGACATGATGAGGTGTCCTGAGCCACAGGGAATGGCAGGCAGCCTTCCAGAGGTATCACCAGCTGTTTCCCAGCCTGGGTTCCCCCAGTTATTCCAATTTCCTACAAGTAAAAGCAAGAAGCCGACTAGACCTCAGGGACTGTATCCTGTGACAGCAGCAGCTCGACTGGGTATGGCTGTCTGGGCTCAGCCAAGCATGCTCTGAGTCACTCCAGAGATCACCCTACGGTCATCTCGGATCTCTGGGAATAAAATCCTTGTGGGATCTGGCTGCTGAGCCAACATCCACAGGCAGCATGAACAAACACGCGCTTTGGCAATCCTGTGTGCTGAACTTTGCCATCACGCCTCAGCCCCCGCGCTCACAGGGCTGGGTGTCTGTCCTGCAGCTCTGCCCAGCTTCACACACCCGAGGGTCCCTGTTACTCCCTGTGCCAGGACCAGGGTGGGCAGGTTGGGTTTAGGATCTCTCAAGCATCGAACTGCACTGTCTGTGTGTGGTGAGGGCTGCCATCACCTCTGCCTTGGGACAGCTAGGAGGAGCAAAATTTCCCCTTTCATAGTGGGGAGAGTGAGGAATAGGTCAGCTCATAGTCAGACCTGGGTGATGGAGAGTGTGGCTGAACGGTGGGCTCGGCATGTCACCCTTTGCTCCAGCCCAGACCAGTGTGTCTGCAGGCAGGTGAGATGTGACAAAACCTGTAGCAGAGCTGAACAAATTGCAGCCAGAGCCCAGACCCCATCATCCAGTGGTGGTGGGCAACAGAACAGGTCATCAGAGAGCACTGGGAAAGCTGGAGGGACTCTGGGGGTCATCCCGTTCGTGTCAGCCCTCCTTGCAGGGAGCTGTCAACATCTCACAGGACGAGTGAGGCACCGTTAACACCAGGATGAAGCTGCTCATTACAGCCAGGGTTTAACTAGCTGAGAAAATTCCCCTCCTGCTAATTAAGGGAGCCGAGCACAAGCCCCTCCATAGCTGACACGCACATTAATCATTGGAAAACATGGAGATTAGGAGCAATTCAATGCCTTTGTGAGCACGACATGTATCGAAATTGTTGCACGTGCTGTCAGTGCTGCTGGGCAGGATTCATCTCTCCCCAAGGCACTCACAGTGGTGGGGCTCATGGGACACTTGGCAACCCCAGATACACCAGGAGGGAACTTGGCCCCTGGAACAGGGTCTTGGAGCCTCTGCCAAGTGTCCTCAGTGCCAGTGCTGTTATCCCAGTGTCCCCATAACCCATGTAGGCAGTGGGAACTGAGCACAACTTCCAAATCTGCTCTTGTGTTTGTCCAAGAACAACTGCATAGAAACAGATTTTCGAGACGTGCATGTCCCTGCCATGCCTGACTCTTCCATGCCCAGATGGGGAGTAGAGCTGTGAGTACCACTCAGCCCAGTGTCAGGAGAAAGGAGCCCATGCCAGAGGCGATGTCACAGAAGGGACTGTGGTGGGGCTGCAGGTGATGGTGCTCATGGCTGTGCACCACTGAGTGTCAACCACAAGGTTTTTTTCCAGCAGGCAGATGTTTGGTGACATCCCCACATCCCTGTGACACATGCTGGAGGCAGTGACACCTCCAACACCAACTCCAGCAGTGGATGAGCCTCATGGATGTTCAGTGCTAAATGGCCCATGGATAGCTGGGGGATTCCGTCTCTGCTGGTGTGGGGTGTGGAATCAGGGCTGAGAAGCTGGAGGCTGAGGGAGAAAAAGCCCATTACTGCAGCATTCCCAGATAAGCCAATTCAAGGCACTGGCTGTGCAAATGCTTCCCAGGAAGCACCAGCCAAAAGACATTTTCTGTGGCTGAATCTTCAGACAAAGACATTTTCTGTGGCTGAATCTGTTTAGATGTTAAAAGGGTATTGTGATTTTACAGACAGGGAGAAAGAAATTCCATGTTTGTCTGATACAAGGACCTGGAGGTTGTTAATAAAATGTCCATAAATCTTCAGATTAAAAAAATGGTAAAATCTTCCCTCGTCGCAGCAGTGTCAAGGTCCCACTCGCCCTGCATCCAGCTGCTTGCAGAGACACCTCATCCTGATGACTGTTTCACCCCAAAGTTCCTTCATCATTACAATCGGGAAAGGACCGCTTTAATGAAGTTTTGGTCTCATCTGTTCCATCCACCACCTCCTCCTGCCCATTGTCCCTTAGTCCAGCAGGTTTGCTGCTTCCCTGGCCGACGTCTTGATCACACGAGCACCATCTGCTCTGGTCCCCATCAGCACCCCAGCACTCCGCCCATCACCACCTCAGAACCCACCCCATCATCACCTGACCGCTCGCCCCTTTATCACCCCAGCACCCACCCCACAGCACATCTCCCAGAGGGATCAGAGAAAACCCATTTTCAGAAAAAGCTCCCAAAAGCAGTACCATGAGCGAGACATGGAGCAGCAGCAGCATCTTCTGTGGAATTCCCACAGGATGCTCCAGCATTCCTGAGGAGCCTCTTGCTGGTGTTGGACACAACTCCCTCAGCATTAACTCCCAATTTTTTTTCACAGCTCATGCACCTCTCAGTGAAAGGGGCAGAGGAGAGAAAAACAGGAAGAGAAGTTTATGGTTTTTAATTTTTTCCCCCCAAACTTTGCGCATTCTGGGCATATGGCCAGAAAGCAATAAAAATCTGTTCTCTTTAGAAACAGCTTAGAAACATATAAATAACAGCAGTTTGGGGTGGCAAGAGCTGGAAATACAGGGAGTTAGAAGTTCTTGAGTTTATTAACATCCAAAGGGGATAACGAGAGCTTTATGACATCTAATTGAATTAAACACTCCAATTTAGGGATGTAAAATTTGCCATCACGAGCCATAATTATATACCTTCCCGGCGCTGTTGTTGTTTCTCTACAAGCTAAAAAAAGTGTGAGGAAGCGGGGTTTTAATTGATGTAATAAATGGGTTTGTGCCTGTTGCTCAGTGATTTGTGGGTCTGGGGAGGGGAGCTGTGACCAGTGGGCTGGGGGCTGTGTGAACACAACCCTCGCCTGGGCCTGGGCCTGCTTGGAGCAGGGGGTGCAGGGCGAAAAGGGAGTTCCCCAACACCTCCATCCCCTGCCTCCTCGGGGCAGCAGGGAAGCCGCCTTCAAGGCTCAGCCCAGACTGGCTGTGTCACCTCTCCGGTGCTAACTGAAGAAAGATCTGATTTTTAGCTGGACCAGGGAAAAAGTCCTCATTAGCAGGTTGTGAATGTGTCAAGTCCTTGGATGCTCTCACTGGGGCAGCCCCAGGAGAGGGGAGAATATATGAATATTTGCAAGGAGGAGGACGGGGGAGGCAATGCAACCAGGGATAAGAGACTCAGACATTTGTTCCCAAAGGAGATCTCCCACCACTGTGAAAAACATCCAGCTGGCCTGGCATGTGGCGCTGGGAACCGGAACGAGATCCAGCCGAGCAGGGATGCTGCAGCAGGGGAAGGAGGAGGAACCTGAGAGAGGAGGGTTCCCCTCCATGGAGGAATGCCAGAAGCCTGGCATAGGCTCCTGGATCTCTCCTGGAGGAGAAGAAAGCAAACACCCTCTTGTCTGCTCCGGTGGCACGTGCAAGAGCAGCTGCTCCCTCAGCAACGTCTTCCAAAAGCTTCTGGGAGCAGAAAGGACATCTGAAACTCTCTTCTGAGGCAGAACCTCTGGAGAAGAAGGGAGGTCTAATGCCCTGGACTGCTTGTCCCACAGGGCACAGCTTCTGCAGCCCCGAGTATAGACACAGCACTAAGGCACAGATGTGATCCATGGGGGAAGCAGCAGCTAATGCAGAGCAGTGGGACAGACACACACGATCCCAGGGAACAACATACAAAGCAACAGTCGAGTCATCCTTTCTGGAAGGTGACAGCATCTGGAAACAGGCAGAGATTGGTGAGATACAGGGAAAGCAAGCAGTGGAGGGAATCCTGGTGACAGGGACAGTACTGGCCCCACTCCTTGTGTGGAGCAGCTGCTTCTGTGACAGTGACCTTCTCTGTGGAGCATGTCAATGAGGACAGCGGCCTCACAGCTGGCACACCAGCTTATTCCCAGCTTATTGCTGAAAGAAGGGCTCAAACTTTTCCTGCAGAATCAGTCCTTGCTGCAGAAGTTTGCAGCACCAACATGAAACATAGTGCAGCTCGAGTGGAGTACAGGTCCCGTGGTGGGCACGTCCTGGCACGGGGGCTGCCATGGGCTGGGACAGTGAAAAGCAGGGGAAAGGATAAGTCAAGAGCCAGAGAGGGCTTGGGGAATAGGAAGGGCTCTGAGTTTGCCAAGCAGTCTGCACAGAAGATCAAACCTCTGCCAGTGCCAGTAATACCAGAACAGAGCAGACCCACTGCAATTAAAAACATTTTCTCCTCTGTCCAGGTTTTTCATTTCAATCCAGGTTCTTTGGAAATAAACACACATCAAAAGCGAAAACCAGGAGCACTGCTCTTGGCTCTGCTGCTCGCCCACGCTGGGTTTGTTTTCCTGTACACTGGTCCCTGGCACAGCGAGATGGAGTGATGCAGAGCTGCCGTGTCAGACTGACCATCCCAC
The DNA here is from genome assembly GCA_013396775.1 of Cephalopterus ornatus. Lineage (NCBI taxonomy): Eukaryota > Metazoa > Chordata > Aves > Passeriformes > Cotingidae > Cephalopterus > Cephalopterus ornatus. The sequence goes on along the minus strand of VZRE01012366.1, from coordinate 247,506 downwards.
ACAGGAAACCTTGGGAACAGCTCCCACTGCACAGGGAGCCTGCTGGGAATGCTGTGCCTGTCTCCAGATTACATCTCCTTGGTTTAGCAGAACACTCGGTATTAATGAACTGCAGTTAGAGTCTAAAAACCAGTCATCTTCACTGGTGCTGCTGTGATGCTGGAGTGGCTCCCCTCCATTAGGATACAGGAGAGCTGACTCCTTGTTTGCCATGGCACAGCAGCTGCCTTGCAGCATAATGTCAGTCCTCAAACAAAAAGATCTGAGTTTAATTCTAGTGTCTGGTTTCTGATTATGTTTCTGCGGGCTCCTTTTAGATCATCAGCCTGGTAACACCTCCGTTTTCAAGGCAGATCCATTCTTCGCACCTAACCCACTCACTGAATTCTCTGAAGAAATACAAACATTGGAGCGTGTCAGAAATTCCACAGCTCTGCGGGTGGGAAGGGGGTTCCCTGCGTCCCCAGCCTGGCCACCCTCTCGGAGCAGAGGATTCCCAGGGTCCCCAGCCTGATCACTCTCTTGGAGCCGGATGGTTGGCAGCTCTCAGTCAGGGCTGTTGGAGACACCTCATGTCTGGGTGACAAACCTGGCCACCCCCTACCCAGCCAGGCAGACACTTTGTTCAGGTAACAGATGGCTGGCTTTTTTTTGGCTGCTTGAAGTGGGTAGTTGTGCCACCCTGGGGACTCACTGGGCCGGCTCAGGGAAGGCTGGGCTCTAGGAGGGAGAAAGCAATTTTTGCCACTCTCTCTAAACCTTCCCCAGGCATAACCAGGTCTTTCGAGCCACGAAAGCTGATGGAAAATTAAACCTCACGTGGAGTATTTCAGGCCATATAATACAACCAAATTTAAATTAACCCAGCACCTCATCAGAGTCACTCAGATGGTATGTGGATGACTGGTGAACGGCACCAGCCACAGGCAATCACGGGAACAATGCTGCTGTTAACAGATGGCAGGTACTTAAATTTCCCCCCATTTTCAGGCTGAATGGCTAAAAACTCTAAAAAGCAACACTCCAGGCTACAAACAATACCCCAGGGTATAAATCATAGAATCACAAACTGGTTTGGGTTGGAAGGGACTTGAAAACTCATCTTGTTCCACCTCCTGCCATGGGCAGGAACACCTTCCACTAGATCTGGTTGCTTCAAGCCCCATCCAAGCTGGCCTTGGACACTTCCAGGGATGGGGTAGACAACTTCAAATATCCCAGGACACAAACCCAAGGGTGACAAAGGTTGCTGGCTGTGCCCATTAGCTGTCAGCCAAGGGCTGCTCTGCCTGCAGCCTGGATCCAGAGCTTCCCATCCCTTCCCAAGTTCCCACTGCGTTCCCACGCTGTCTGAAGGACACATTGGATGTCAGCCGGGCTGGAAAGCGCTGGGGTGACTGTGCTGGCCCCCAGCCCACGCCCCTGTCCCTCCCAGCACAGCTTGCAATAGCCCTCCCATGGCCCCAGGGACAGTTTGAGGAGTTTGTTCTTCTTCTGTATCCTATGCTTTGTGACCCGTTGCAGGGGCAAAGCATTGTGAACCAGAGCAGGGACAAATCCAGCTGAGAAATAACCCAAAAAAAAAAAAAAAGACAAGAAAGAGGGGTTATTTTTCAGCTTTCTGATTTCTCAGTTGGGTTCATTGTGTACTGGCTTGGTTCAAGGACAGGGAGGAGATGGTACTGTGAGAACAGCTCGCTCCGGGCTGACCCTGTCCTCTTCTGTTCTGGACCATTTGCAGCCTGGAGCCCAGAGCTGGGAACTGCCCAAAGGTTGGAGCTGGGTCAGCCTCCAGCACAGTTCCTGAGCAAAGGGTCACCTCTATCCCTGTCTGTAGGGAGAGGCAGCTGTGAAAGGACTCAGTTACCTGGGCAGTTCATGGCTGCCTGTCCTGGGCATCTGTAACCTCTTCTTACCACATCACCCAGCAGTCAATCCCGGCATGGGAGCTGCAAACAAATGTGCTGTGTGCTTCTGAGCAGAGGCAATTTTGGTATTGACAAGTACTTCATGGCCTCACAAGAGATGACTGTTCCTTGCTCCCAAACAAAGGTGATGGGATGTGTGAGTGTTAGGGCAGTGCTTTATCCACTGAGGTCCCCAGCTGTGATGCTCAGTGGGAGCAGAGGTTTGCTGAGGACTTGTGGTGTGTTTTAACCCACCAGAGGACAATATGGGGCTTCCTCTTTGCTCTGTCCCCTCTGCTTCTGCCTTCACCTGGAGTTGAAGTGGCTCATTGCTCACTGAAACTGGAGAGAAGATGCCAGGGGCATGTTGGCAGCTGAGCCTGGCAGCAGGGTCTGTGCTGCACAGCATCCCCACCATTCCCACCAACATCCCCAGCATTCTTACCCCAGCAAGTTTCCCAAACCTTGATTTTCTCAGTGCAAGTGGCTCTGATGACAGTGACTGACAGGAGAGAGAGACCATTTGTGCTGCTGGCACCTTGCTGCTGCTGCACCAGGAGCACAGCACAGTCCCAGGGCAGCTGTTTGCACCCTGAGCCCCATGGCTGCCCACATCACTGTCTGGGCACCAATGGCACCAGTGGCACCAGTGTCTCCTGCACCAGAGTCTCCCCAGGCTGTCACCCCCGACAGCACAGTGGACTGAGCCACCTGGCTTAACCTCTGAATAAAAGGTCTTAAAGACCTTTGTGAGAGAATGTGGTGCCACTGGGGGCCAGAGATGCTCTTTTCATGTGTCAGCCCCTTCCCAGACCTGGCAGAACCTTTCTCCCTGTGCTAAGGTCACATGGGCTGCTTGCTCCTTCCTCCCAGGCAGGATTTCTGGGAGCAGGAAGCAGTTCTGCCCCGTGTGCCGCTCCTGTGTTCCAGAGGATGGGTTTCCAGGGAGTCCTGCAGTCCCTGAACAGGGGTTTGTGCTCCTCCAGCTGAGGGGGCCTCTGCCTATGGGGCTTCGGTGAGGAGAGATAACTGGGAGGTGAGTCTGACTGTGGGCACAGGCAATGGGAAATGCCAGTGGATGCAGCCTGGAAGTGATGACGCACATGGTCAGCACAGTGATAAGCTGCAGCCAAGCCCCAGCACATCAATCCTGCCTCGTGTGTCTGTGCTTTCACAGACTGAGGTGAGTCCTTCTGACAAGCTCACCCTACTGCCACCGGCTTTTAAGCCTCTCCCAACCCCTCAGCCTCCTGCCATGCACAGGCACGCGCATCCCAGGTCCAGAGCAAAAGCACCTGGATCCTCTTGCAGAGAGTGGAGCTGCACCCACATCACTGGTCAGCCCTGCTCCCTGCTGGCTCCCCACCATGCTTGTCCACCTGCTCTGTTTCCATTGATATTTTAAACTCCAGCAGCCTGAAATCCCCCCTGAAAAGGCCTCTTTCCCTCCAGCTCACTGATGGAGCACTTGGGCAGCACCAAGGCAAGGAGAGGGTCCTGTGGTGTCCCCTTACAATGTGCCCCCAGTGCAATCCTCTTGGGCTCACAGGCAAGCTCTACCAGCCAGAAAAGGTCTCATGGATTTGGTCTTTGGCACACTGGTGGCACTGGCTCTGAGAACATGGACGGGAGCTGCTGGAGTTGGTGGCAGCCCCGTTCTCCCACACCCTGGCGATGAGGGACAATCCCTTGGCGAGCTCCCTGAGTGCCTCAGGGCTGCAGGAGGGCTCTCTGCAGTACCAATGCAGGTAGGTCTGCACCACCACCTTCAAGGGCCTGGAGGGGAGCACATGTCTCACTCCTCCCCAGTCTTCCAGAGGTGGAAGGACTTGTGTTTGTCCTTTTAATGTTGCTTGAGCATCAGAGATGACGATGTTGCACATTCACAAGGTGCTGAAGGGCTCCATGGACACGGCAGGGACATGGAGAACAGCATGGCCTCAGACATGACCCCAGTGCTGCCATGCTGTTAATCCACTCTGTCCCAAGCATACCCTAAGTCGCTTCTCTGGCCCAAGGGCTCTGTTGCCCTGGGCACACAGGGAATCTGGTCCCCTATGGGTGCACTGCCCTTCGCCTCCCACCTCCCGCTGATGGGAACGTGCAGCAAACCAGGGCGCCGGAGGATCTGGGCTAGAAAATCAGCTGCACTGATTTATTTATTAACCCAGATCTGCAAAAGCAGGAAAAGAAGCCGCAAAAGCAGGAGAAGCTGCAAAATCCTGCCCTTCCTCCATGCTTCCCTGTGGGGAAGCTCAAATGCTGGAGCAAAGTCCAAGCCCTTGGTTCAGGCCACAGGTTTCCCCTCAAGCAGTGTCACTGGCAGTGATTGATCTCCTGCCTGTCCCCTCCCCGTGCCCCTGCTGCTGCACCAGGGGTGTGCAGCTGTGTCCCAAACTAGATTATGGAGGATTTGGGTTAAATCTGACTGGACAAAGCAGAAAGGCAAGTTCTAATTCCGGTGTCTCTTGGCACTGAGTCCTTACAAGGCCAACACAGGCATTTTACTGGGACTAAGGGAAAGGTGGCCCCGTGTCCTTCAGCAGTGGAGCTTTGCAGCATTCCAGGCTTTACAATGCTTGGGGCTCAAGCAGCTGCACAGAGCTGACGGATTGTGTTGCTGGCAGCTGTGGCCCTGCCCTTGCCCTGTCCCTGGGCTTGCTGGGTCTTCCTCAGCCCTTTGGGGCTCACCCTGTGAGCTGCTGCTGCCAGAGCCAGGCACTCACTCTGTGGGCAAACACCTTTTCCTCTTTGTGCCCATCCCTTGGCGACAGCATTTTGCATTTAAACCTCGAAGGAGGAGATATAATCCCTTCATTCACGGAGCAACTCCTGTTATTTGAAGAACTGTAAGGATGTAATTTATTTCCTTCTCAAAGACTGTTGTTCTACAGAAATGACATGTGTGACAGGGCACCAGGAGGAACAAGGACGCCAGAGGCCAAATCTGGGGGAAATGGCGGGTTCAGAAATATTAAATGATTTTTCAGAAGAGAGGATTACTGCTGCAATCCGCGTAGCGCAGGGGAACAAAATGTTTAAAAGAATCCAAAAAATGCCTTCAACACCGGCACTGCCTACTACATCTTGGCAAAAGCATCAGGGAAACAGAGTCCCTTTGGCAACGTCCCTTTGGCAATGATCCATCAGATGCTTCCCCTGCAGCACTGGGCCGGACAGGGGCTGGAGGACAGCAGGCGTGACCACAGTGGGATTTGTGGGACCCTCTGCCATGGCAGCAGCCTGCCAGCAAGCCCTGAGCTCCACCCCAACCCTCGCATCACTCAGTCGGTTGGGAGTGGATGTGGCCGCAGCGGATCCCATGGAGTGAACACGCTTCCCAGCAGGACGGCAGGCTGCGAGGGGCTAATGCCACACACGTGTTCTCTCCTTTGTATGCTCAAATACAGACAGCCGGAGGGAACATCAAACGCTCACTTAAAGCAAGCGCTTTTGATGTTTTAAGCTAATCCCTTCCAACGGGGGCTGGAGAGGGGAAAGCAGCACTGCAGTGTTGGAGTGCCAGCAGACCAGCCCCCTCCCTCCCCTCAGGAAAGGCTTGGATGTAAAACTCAGGCTTGTACAGAGGTACAGAAGGTTTCCTTCAGCCCTGGGAACACTTCAGCGCATCACCTCTCTGTGTGTCCACAGGACCAGAGCAGGTCCTGGGATGGAGCAGGGAGGCTGGAGCCCGCTCAGCTGTCCTGGGATGGGGCTGGGGCAAGGAAGCTGAAGCCCCTGTGGCTGCCCCAGTACGTCCCAAGATGCTGCCAGCACAAACACACCAGCTTAGGGACAGCCCTGAGTGATCAGCTCCCAGCTCCCTGTGAGCTCCTCTCACTCTTCATGTGGCCTCCGTCACCAGGAGGGACAGGCGCTGTGCCTGTGGGTGACAAATCCTTGTCCGAGGAGGATTAGGGATGGTCAATGCTATCTCCTGCTGCAGGAGGCTGCACATTTCCCCAGAAACAGCCAGATGCACACCTCCAACTTTAGAACAAATGTCAGTCAGGTCAATTTTGTAGCTCTGAAGAATCTCCTGTGACTGAGTTCTGCAGAGAGCAAATTCCAGAGGGACCTGGGGCCGTGGCTTGTCCTGAGAGCTGCCACGGACCCTCAGCCATGGGCAACTGGGCTGCATCTGGGAGGCAGGGTGACTCTCTCTCATGGGCAAGGACTGTGTGACTGAGGAGCCCCAAACTGGACCCACTGCCCAGGCTTGGTCTCTTCAGTGCTCACCACAGGGAACAATCCATATGAGTCCCTTTAAATCAGAAATTCCACATAAACAGGGCTCTTCCACAGTATTTCCGGCCTTTGGCTGGATGAGAAATAACAAGAACAAAGACTTTTTGGGGAGAAAGAAGCTGAAAGGCACAGAGATGGTTCCTGTAGTAACATGGTGATTCCAGCTGGATTCACAGCTTGGAGGGAAGGGCCAGTCTGGGGCAGAGGTGCGGGGCCATGAACTAGCCATCATCTGCCGTGTCCCCAGCTGTCCCCTGACTGTCACCTCTAGCCAGCCAAGGTGCAGCCATGGTGCCAATGCAAACACTGCTCATGCTACAAACACCATCCTCAGCGCTCACCTTGCCTGGATCATCCACAGTTGGAAAATCGGGGCTCAAGCCTCCAGAATCAGCTGCTTTTGACTGATGATCGATGTTCCCTGAGGGCACTTTAGCTCTCACTGGTTGTTGAACAGTGTTTCTCTGAGCCCTTTTGGGGAGGCTGGAGGGAGGAGCTTCAAGCCCCACTAGGGGAGCTGAGACCTCTCCTGAATCAGCGTGACTACACCTGGACAGGTACTGGGAGGTGACTCACCCCTTTGGAGAAAGGAGACCTTTGGACTGTTCAGAGCAGAGATGAGTTTCCAAGCCCATAAGCCTTGCACCATAATACCTAAAGCTAAACACACCTGTAATCTTCAGATCCTGGGATTTTTCCATCACAAACTGTCCAGGACTTCAAAGTCTGTGTAGACTTTCATGCTCTTACTCAGAGGAGCTGTCAATAGGAATTGCTGAAGAGAAGGGATGAAGGATGAAGGGATGAAAATGAAGAATTCTGGGGAATCTTTTGGTCAGCGAGCCAGGAAAGCTGAGCTGCCATCAGGGAAGGCCTGGGGATGGAGGATTTAACCTGGAGGTGGTGGGAGGGAGCAGGAAGGGCCCCTGGTCTGTGGGGGGATGCAGCCAGAGCTCAGCGTGCCTCTGGAAAGCCTGGAGGGAGACATGCCATGGCAACAAATGAGCAAGGAAACCAGGATGCCTCTGGGGGAAAATCCCAGCCTGCCATAATGATAGGGCTGATGTGGGAAAGTTGGCTGGGATTAGAGAAACTGCAAATTTCCGGTGGAAGGTGACAGCAGGGACTGCAGCTTCCCCGCACAGATCTGTCACGTCAGGGCAGACAGGTGGAGAGAGGTGCTGAGACAACATTCTTGACACAAATGATGATCCTTGAACAAAATTGTCTAAATTCCCCAAGCAAAGTTGCTGCTCTAGACCTGGTTTGGGATGTGCCAGTGGGGGAACTCCTCTGTACCAGGGACCGTGGTACCACTGGTTTTAACGCTGCAGAGGGAGAGTGCAGACAAAGAAATCCAATGTGATCAATTTTAGGAAGGAAAACTATGTAAAAATGAGATTAATTATTAAAAAAAATGAAAGAAAGCATCAAAGAGAGGAAAAGCACCAAAAGGAAGAGGTGTTGGAATTGGTAGGGCCAGTGTGGTGGCTCAGGGGTGACAGGGGCTGAGGATGCTGAGGCCTCAGCAGGGAAGATCAGTGGCTTCTTTGTGCTGGTCTTTGCTGTCACAGGTGCTGGGTGAAGAACACCCACCCGTGCCCTGCCCCAGCAGGAAGGCTGGCAGGGAGAAAGAACTGGCTGCTCCCTGCACATCGTCATCCACAGGGACCTGGGGGGAACTGCCTCTTCACTACCACATTCACACCAAAGCCTGAGCTGGGGATCTCCTACCAGGGCAGAGCCTGGGGTGAGACATTTGTTTCTTCCTTGGGAGGAATCCAGAGCACATATTTTGATGTGAAATGCTGTTTCAAACCAAAATAATCCTTCCAGAAAATTTGAGGCAGGATATTTTGCTCCTCTTGAATTGCTGTCGTGAAAGCTTAGGAAAAGCAGCACCACCCATGGCACAGACCTGGCCAGGACAGGGCCCCCTCAGTGGGGTGCTGCAGCCCACCCAAGTGCCTGGGGACTGTGGGGGGATCATGGGAGGCGGGGGGGAAGACGGACAGTGTGGGGGCCCTGCCATGGCCCTTGTGTCCCAGGGGCCACCAACAGTCACCGACGGTGTTCTTTATGAGAAAATGAAGGACAGCAGCAGCCTTGTCCCTACACCATAATGGCTTTTCCTAACGCCAAAATAAAAAAAAAGCTATTTCATGCTGTAATTACAAGTCATAAAAAGCGCTGTGCTGACAGATATACAGCACCCCAGTACCTGCCTCTGACAGCCCGTCCCCAGCAACACCAATCACGGTAACAATTCCACAGTAACTTGGGATCGTGGTCTCCCTCCCAGCCCTCACTCTGCATCTGGTCCTGCTGCAGCCCTATTCAACCCGGCCTTGAACACTTGCAAGTTCAAGTGAGGCAGCCACAGCTTCTCTGGGCAACCTGTGCCAGCACATCACCACTCTCACAGGGAAGAATTTCTTCTTGTGAAAAGATTATTCCTGTCTGGCAGCAATGCCTTGAGCTGGGGTGTTGGGGTGCTGGGCTCACAGGGCCTCTGCTGGCTGTTGGTGACCCGAGGCATCTCTGGAGCTGTTTGAAAGATCCTGTCCTTGAGGGAGTACTGGGAAATAAGTTCTGGGACGAGAGGGAAGTCCTCAACGTGTCCTGGCTGAAAGGACCCAGCTCACCTTGCGCAGCACAGGCGTGTGTGTGCCGGCAGCTCTCACCGGCACGGGCACACACCGCCCCGGGTGAGGCGACATGCTGCCAGCCCCAGGCTGTCACCTGCAGTCCCCCAGCTTTTTCTGTCTGGGGTCCCTGTGCACCGGAGCGCAGGGACAAGTGGGTGCCCCAAGGAGCTCTTCTGCCTCCCACCGCCAGCCCTCCCCTGCGCTCCTGCCTGCGCCCGCCTCGCTGCTGCCTCCCTCCTGCATCTGCATATCATGCATATTCATGTCAGATGTAGATAATTAAATATTCATGCACGCAGTCATTGAACTTGCAATTAATCTGGAACTCGCAGTTCTTCTTCCATCTCCCCCACCCCGCGAGGAGCCACGGGTGGCTCTGGCTGCCGGAGGATGCCGGGCTTCCCGGCGGCTGAGGGCTGCAGCCCATGAGAGAGAAACCAGCACATCTCACCCCCTCACTGACCCACTTTTCAAAGATCCACGATTTTTGCAGGAAGGAGCATGAGAAGGACCATAAGCCACCCTCCTTACTCTAGGGAGCCCATGGTGCCCGATGGGAGCACAGAAATAGAGCAGCAAAATGCCCAGTGCTGCAGATGCAGAAGCTTTGCCTTCAAGTGGGGCTGATCTCAGGGCAAAGCTGCCCCCACCTCCCACCAGCCCCCATGGGGGTACAGGCAGGCGCAGGGTGAAGCGAGGGCAAGGGCGAGGGCTCCCACCAGCAGAGAGAACAGTGCTGGGGTTTTCTGGATGCTGTAGCTCCTCCACAGGCCTCACCACCCCAGCAGTTGGCTCTTCCTCTGGGATGCCAAGGGGATGAAGGGGAGGGAGCACTTGCACGGAGCCCCCTCCTCACTTCTGGGGCTCCCAGCCTGCTGCCAGCTCGAAGCTGCTCCCCACAGCATTGTTCCACAGCTCCCACCGCTCCCACAGACTCCCTCTCATCACCACGTGCCAATGGTGTGTCAGGAGCCTCTGCTTCAAACTGCATCCAGCCTGACAGCCTACCCTGGAAAAGCAGCTTCAAAGAGCCAGAGACTGACAGAATCAGAGCAGGGATGGGACAGAGTGGCGGGGAAGGGGGGAAAGCAGACGTAGGGCTGTGGAGGTCCCAAAATGCAGGGCAGGACTGCACTGCTAGTGCCCTGAGACCAGGGAGCCCAGCCTGGCTGCTTCTGCAGCCACATCCCCTCTGCACCGTGCACAGCACTCATCCCTGGCCACGCACAGCATCATCCCAGTCGTGCACAGCACTTGTCCCTCACCACATGTGGCCCCACAGCCTTCACAGCCCTCGCTGGCACACTGGGGTTTCACTCCCAGAGTCCCAAACCTCCCTTTTCACCCCAGCCCCCTGTCAGGGCAACACAAATGACCCCTAGGTGACTGTGACCCTTTGAGTTGTCTCTTGGGCTGTTTTATTAGTAGTGGCCACAAAAAATGTGGGTTGTGTTGCCTGACTCTGCTCTGGTCAGAAATTAACACCATCAAAACACCATCAGAATGTTTGTGAAAACTCTCTTTAGTAAATCCCCCAGTGTGATTGTGGGATTCTGGGCAGGAATTGAGCCCTTCAGGGCCATCACAGCTGACCCAGAGCATCCACTGGATAAGTGGTAGATGCCTTGAAAACACCAGCAATGCAATCCCCAGTGTTTGTTTGCCTAAAAAAGCTTCCCAGCAGCATTCCCACCCTCCCTCAGCCCTTTTGTACTGCCAGGGATATCCCTGTCTACTATTCTTCACTACACAATTGGGTTTTGAAACTCATCTCCTTGTTTAAAGCAGGAGAAAACATCCAGTAGAGATGTATTTTGTGGACTGAAGTTTGGGTGGAGTTCTGCTGAAAGGGGTAAGGTGTTGGAAGTGCTTTTGCGAGAGCCCAGGCACAACTCAGTGCCCCCCAGCTCCCTGCACTGGTGGTGACAGATCCACTGTCCTGGGGCAGTGCCTGTTCCCTCTCCAGTTCCCCCCAGCCACTGCCCACTCCCGTGCTGGATCTTGCTCTCATCAGCGCCCATCTGCTCTGCGGCAGAGGTGATGAGAGCTGGTGGTTTTTCAAGGCAATAAAGTTGTTTTCTTCCTGTCACTCACTTAAAATCACCCAGGGAGCTGGTAGGTTTTATATCAGCACGTATGCTGATATATGAGAAACCTTCCTGGTTCTGTGAGAAGAACAACTCCAAACACATCACAGCTCCCGGCGCCACAGCACAGGGCACCGCTCTCCTGCTGCACTCCATGTTTTAGCTCTAATTATCCCATCAGTGTTTGCTGCTGCTGGACAAAGACACTCACAGCAAACCCAGCATGTTTGGAATGGCAGAGCTGGTTTGCAGAGCCCCCAGGGCCGGACATGCTCATCCCTCTGCCCAGTGGTACATGCTTGTCCCTGGCACTGAGCATGGTTTGTCACAACACAAATCACTTGTATGTGTGTGTGTGGGTACAAACCCCTCCCTGATTCCAGCGCTGGATGGTGAATAAGACACCAGTATGATCCACAAGGTGCCCAGTCACTCCCGAGGCAGTGACAAGAGAGGGCTGCTCCCCATTTTCCTACTGGGATAGGGATGAAGACATACCCCAGATCCCAAGGAAGAGTTGGGTGTTTACCTGCAAACACCTGGAACAGCTGGAGGGTCCCAGGCTGCAGAGGGAAGTTTGAGCAGCCAATTTAATGGCATTTTGGCGATGACAACCCCCCATCCTTCCCTCCTAGTGCTTTTGTCCTGAAGCCAGCAGAAGGTAACTGGGGCTGTGCTGGGATCCAGGGCTGTGGGGAAGAGATCACAACCTGGTTTGTTGTGGGAGAAGCAGGTAGTGGGGGACACAGCACCTTCCCCAGCCCCCTTTGCAGCTCCTTCATGGAGCCCCAAGCCTCCTACAGAGCTGAGAGGGGTTTGGTCACTCCACAGCACCTTCAAGCAGCACATGAGGGTGAACAACCAACATCCTGGTGAACTCCACAGTCCTGAGGCAGTGACATCCCTACTTGGCATCTTTTGAAAACCAGGATGGGGAGCCCTGGGGCCACATCTGCAGTGGAAAAGCTGATCTGGGGATGTGTTCTGCAAGAGCTATGCCAAAGCCCTGGCTGTAAGCAGCTTTCTCTGGCATCCCAGGGGCACACACCACCATAACGGTCCTTTCTGCTGGCATTGCTGCATCCATTCTGCACGACTGCAATCGTGCTGCTGTGGGCTGCTCTGCTGAGCTGCTGTCAAGACATGAATGCAAATAAATCCACTCGAAGAGAGAGGAGGCTGAGGAGCAGGAGGTTCAGGGCTGCAGTTTCTTCCTCCTCATTGTGGGAACATGAACATCTGGCTCCAGCAGCACCCAGTGCTCTGAGCTGCTCCACATCCTCCCTTGCCCTGAGCAGGTCTGCTCAATAGAGCTCGGAGGACCTTCCTGGGTGAACACGTTGCACTGTTTGCCACTGTTTGCCAGGGCCTTGGACTCCTGTTCATGCAGGCTCTGCCAAGGTTGACCACGGGTCTGTGGATGTGAAGTTCCCTGGGAACCCTCTGCAAATACCAGCAAGGCACCACAAGCAAATGGCATGGGGATCAGGGATGAGGCTGCTCCCAGGGGCTGGAAAGACAGCCTGTGCCCTGATCAGGGCACAGCCTTAGGGCTGGGGGATGGCAGGAGCTGGGGTCTCACCACAGGGCAGGAAGAGCCCACCCTGGGCAGCTGCACCTGGATGGTGCTGCAGCCATACTGACATTACATCCTGATGTTGACATCCTGACATGGTCCTCCAGCCCTTCCAACACTGGAAAGAAAATTTGGAAGTGTCATTTTCAGGGATTTACTGTCCCACACAAGTGCCCAGGCTCTTGGCAAACAGTGTGGGTCCACCACACTCCCTCACCCCAACTGGTCCCAGCAGGAACCAGTGCACTGCAGAGTGAGGCATCACGTTGATTGATGCTTTGGCTACAAGCCCTGAAGCACAAACAGGTCCCTCTGTGGGCCACTGGGTTTCTTCCATGTCCATCCTCACCAGCTCGTGTGGAGGGAGCACACAACCCTCACTGAGCAAGGCTGCCACCAGTGCCCAAAGTGTCCCAGTCCCACTCTGCCAGACCTGAGCAAGATGCTCTAAGAGCCAAAGCAAGCTTGGATTGCAGAGTAGTAATGCTGCTCTGGTGGATATTTAGACACTTTTCAGCTTACTGTGGCTTAGAAATGAATATTTATTATTAATTCTATTCCTTCTCTGGTAAATCAAAGGATAAATCACTGCCACTTGGTGATAAAGGGTCCAGGAGCCAATCTTTAGCCTTGCCTGAGATTTATGCCCCTTTAAAAACAAAGATCCTGACAAAGAGACAGATTTCCTGGCACGGAGCAACTCTGTTTAATTAGCGAGATGATTCATGTTTTCAATCACAGTTTATACCAGGCCCTTTACAGTCAGCAGTAAAGCAGGAGACTGCAGGTCTGCCAGGCCCACAAAAACAACCCATCTGGGTTCCCTGTGGTGCAGGCACCGGCACGGGTGGCTCTGCAAGGATGGGGTTGCCATACCAAGGGGCTCAGCTGGATCCCAGTACCTGCAGACCTTCACCAGAGCTGCCTGTAACCCCCTCCCAGTGACTCTGAAGCATGGGAGAGACAGACCCCTCCCACCATGCCCTCAGGGACAGGGGTCAGCTCCAGCAGAGAATTCTCTCCTTTCCCCACTCCAGCCAGTTCAGCCCTGGGCTGGTCCCTGGTGGGAGATTTGTTCTCCAGGTCCCATGAGGAGGCTCCCAGCCTCCCTGCAGGCAGCAGTTAGGGGCTGTGCCATGGGCCACTGCTGTCTCATGGTGGCCATGTGGCTCGCAGGCAAGGCTCGCAGATGGAGGCTGGCTCCCACTTCGTTTTTCCCACTAAGATCAGCATCAGAGACACCCTGGCATGGGAGGGCTGGGCAGACTGGTCTGAGCATCCCCAGGCTGGGCAGGTGCTGCTGGAGAAGCTCCACCAAGCTCCCATGGCCATGGGTGTCTTTGCAGTGGTGCTGAGGGTCTCGAGGAAGCCAGCACTAGAAAACAAAGCTTTGGCCCTAATTCTGCTCTGAAGTGGGAAAAGGTTCTTGCAAGGTGGGGGGCAAACACGTGGTGAGACAACGTCATGCTGAGCTGGTCCCTGGAAACAGGGACACTGCCATGGAGCAGAGCATGGCCCTGGGATGTGGTGCTCGGATGCGGGTCCAGCACCACAGGACCAGCCAGGATGGAGGCCCAACTCAGCATCTCCCGGTTTTCCTCCTGCCTGGCTTGGCTGGAGGAGTGAGAGCCAGCCTGGAAAGGAGGTTAAGTGAGGCACCAGCCACATACAGGGCCACCATCCTCACACAGGGCCACCAGCTCCACATGGCCACCAGGCACACATCCAGCCAGGACTGTCTAGACAGTCTCAGGAGCCAGTGTCTGCCTTGCTCTCTGCACCTCTGCCAGCACAGCCCAGGCATTAACTCAGAAATGAAACAGACGTGGCCAAGGCCCATAAAATTAATTAGCTCTCACTTTAAATTAAGCATCTCAAATGGGTGTTTCATGGAGATTTAATTAAAAGCCTGAAAGTTACACTGTAAGGAACGGCTGGAGCCCAGCCGCGGGATGGGGTGGGGGACAGGGCTGGGAGCTGGTGCCGTGTCCTGGCTGTGCTGAGGGGTCCGACAGGCAGCACAAGCTGGTGTCTCCCTCCTGGCACCGACATCTTCCTCCTAAGCCTGTCCTTGAGGAATGTCTGGCCCCAGAGTGGGGCACAGCTGGGGCACGCAGGTCTGCAGGAGGGACACCTGGGTGGCACTCTGCTGACAGCGAGGGACTGCTCTGAGGCAGAGAGGACTGAGAGTCCCCATGCTTGTCCATGGCCCTGGACACCCTCCTCAGCACCAGAGGATGTGAGAGAGCCAGGAGGAGTTCCAGACTAAGGGCATGCCCAAAGCATGCACCAGTATCCCCAGGGGCAAGAGACACCAGGTTGGGTCTCCTCAACCTGTGTCAGGTCCATGGGCATCACCTGAGGTCCCTCGGGTGGGAGACACCTGATGCTGGGTGTGCCTTGGTTATGCACCAGCAATTAATGGGCAAAAGAGTCTGTGCTGAACAATGGCCAAGGGCAGCCCTCACTCAGCAAGATGTCTGCAGTCACCTCATGTTCCTGTCCTTGTGCTCTGCCAGCAGGTCCCCTCCAGCTCAGTGTTAACAGGGCTCCACGTGGCCACAGGAGCATCCCAGATGGCAGCAGCCAATGCTAATGGTGCTGGCACATTCCTGAAGCTTGATGCTAATGGAGAGGAAGCACTGGAGAAGGAAAAGCAGGTTATTCCCACCCCTGAAGAGCCCTGAGGATGCTTGGCAGTGTATTTGAGCAACACCCCTTTCCGATCATAGAGCTGAATTCTGCCCTTCTCCATCTCTCCTGTCTCTGGACCCTCAGGGAATTTAGGATGGGATGCTGGGAGACCACATGAACACAGTGCAGAAAAATCACCTTCATTTTCCAGCCAGGCATTGCAAGGGTGGCTCTGAAACATGGGAGCAGAGACATGGGGACAGGGCCCTTACTGTGGGCAACAGCAGTGCTGGGTCCAGGCCAACCCCGGAATAGCCACAGCCCAGGTACCAGTCTGGATCTGGGGACTGCATCCTCCCCTGGAAACAACCATCCCTCTATGAGACAGTCCCGTTCCATGCTGTCCCTGGATGCCCACGCTCCTCTGAGCAGCCTCACAAGGGCACAGTCCTGCCAGTGGCTGCACAGCCCAGCTCAGCCAAGGTCTGTCCTTTACTTGGTGTCAGGTTGTGATCTGAGGTCCCTCATTGTTTAAATTGAGGCCCTGCAAGACATCAAGTACAAGCCAGGCTGCTACAGGCAGGCAGAGCTATTTTTACCCCAGGGAGAAAACAGGGAGCAGGCAGGATGTCCTTACAGGGACAGGGACTTGGACCAGGGTTGTCCTTACAGACACAAAGGCTGTCCTTCCCTGCTCGTGCTGAGCACCAGCAGCTCACACATCTCCCAAAGCAGTGCTCAAGGAAAGAAGCTCTGTGGGGTAAGGAAGGACCTGTCCAGCTTCCCAAGGTGCCCACCATGGGGGGGACCACCTTGGCCAAGCCCCACTGTGTTACACAGGCCAGCCTGGCAGCACAGCAGTGAGGGAGGCTGTTACACAGGATTCCAAATGGAAAGGGCTGAGCACGAGCTTTAGCATGTGCTGCTGACACCAAATCCACCCCTCCAAGGCCTCCCAGCACCCTCAGCTTCTAAGGGGCTCCCCTTTGTTCCCTGGGGTTTGGTTCCTTAGATGAAACCCCACACTAGGTGATGAGCTGGGGGCTGGGGGAGAGGCTCCTTTGAAGTCAGCCTGGGGACTCCGTCAGAGAACAACCAACTCAAGGCTTTCCTGTGTTACAGAAACTGGATGCTTAAGATCCCACTTTTAACATTTCTCCCAGGAGAGCTCTGATGCTGGAGCTGTGCTGTTTCTTGACATTCTGTTTTCTGAAGAGGAGCTTGAATTTGAATAACAAGGCTTTGACAGCATCCTGCCTTGCCTTCTCCCTTCATCCCCAGGGAGACCCAGCCTGGCTGCCAGAGAGCAAGAGGCCATGCTCAGGAACAGAAGCCCAATCACTAGGGGTGTGAGTGCTCCCCCCTTCGTGCACCTCCCCATGCCACAGAGGGATCCCAGCACCTCTTACTCATAAAGGCCACACACATAAGACAGGCCTAAAGGGCATCATTACATGTGCATGTCTCACCATTATGTAATGGCTAATTTACCTTAATTACATTAAACTTATAACAAACTTTTATCTCATTCCTAAGCTATTTATGCTGCTTATTCTTTTGCTCTGCCCCAGCTTTCTAATGAGCAATTCCCAGCTGTTGAATAGTGGCCTGTCACGGCACAGCCTGTTGCTACCTGGCTTACTTTGCCCTGGAATTTGTTATCCCCGTACCGCTACCAATGCGCCAATCCTGCCAGGTGTCCCAGTTACCTCCTCAGCATTTTGGGGTATTTGTGCAGCCCACATAGCCACAGCTAGGTTGGACTCTGCTGGCTCTCCCACCTACAACCTTCCTGCGGCCACTCGTGCATCTGGTTCCCACACCAGGTGTTAGAGGTGACATTCTCCCCAGCTTTCTCTAATCCCCTCAGACTCACACTCCATTCACAAGAGCCCATTAATTCCTGTCTGAGGCTCAGGGACATCCCCAGAGGAATAGCACTATAGCACCTCCCTGAGCCCAAGCAGGATCGGAAATCCAGTTGGGAACAAGAAGCTCTTTGCAAAACTCCAGTGGCTCACAGAGCTTCTTCCTCCCTGGTTTCATCCCAACCATCTCCCTGGAGCTGGCTTCCTGACCTCAAAAACATGGGAACAAGTGACCCTGCTGCCAGCAGGACCAACTGTGCCACACTGCCCTGGATCCTTCTCATCCTTGCTGTCCTCAGCTCCAGTTGCCCTGTGTGCTTTCCCTACCCTTCTCAGTTGTGAGAGCACCTCATCACCCCGGAACCATCTCTGCGACATTTCAATGGGTGAAAAGATGTCTGGGGCCTTCATCCTCTCATCCAAAGCCCTCTGGGTTTTGCCTTCTCTGCAACTGAACCAGCAGCAACCTGCATCCACTGGAAGCTCTGTGTTTCTCTGGGTTCCTTCAGCCAGGAGGTTGGGACCTAATTTTCTCTTTGCCAAGTTCAGAAGTGCCATAGAGGTGTGAAACACCTGGGATCAGGTCGGGATGCCATGGTCACGCCTGTGCAAGGGCACCGTCCTGTTCAAGGGGCATCTTCAGGATCAGAATCTGCTGGGATACATTAATTCCTTGGGGCTGTTCTCCCCATGGTGTTTGAACGAGCGGACACCAGAGGGACAGCAGCCAGTGTGCTTTCATAAAGTCTACAATAATTAGGATCAAAGGCTCAAGAGGCTTCGTGGGCCAAACAGCATCAAGGCAGTACTGGGATAATGGTTGGACTCTGTGACCTCAGAGGTCTTTGCCAACCTAAATCATGATTCTGTGACTCTATCCTTACACTGCAGTACCTGTACAGCTCGCCTGTGGGCAGGCACGTGCTGAGCCCCCACCCCCGTAGCAGCATCCAGCACTGCCGGGCTGTGCAGCAGGACGTGTGCCATCCCCGCCTGACCTGGCAGGCAGATTTCACCAGGCTCCATAAAGACACCCTGGCACCAGAACACCCCCCGCCTGCCCCCGGGGAGCACAGCCCCTTCTCTGCTCCCTCCATGCTCCCCAAATCCCTGCTCCCCACAGCCTGTGCCGCTCCGCGCTCCCGGTGGCGCTGGTGGCAGCGCTGGGGACTTGCTGCCATCCAGTGGCTGCTGCCGCGGGGATGGAAACTCGGGTCCGGGCTGCCCCAGGACGGAGGCCACGCGTGTGTGACAGTGCCTGCACACAAAGGAGCGTGTTTGTGTCCCTGCCCACGCGTGCTCTGGGTGTGCGTGTGAGCAGGGACCTGGTCCAGCGCAAGTCGCCGAGGCAGCCGGCGGGCACGCAAGGACGAGTGCGTGCATGGGCACAGACATCTGCATGGCTGGGAGATGCAGCTGAGGGGGACAGCACGAGCAGGTCGCTTTGCACGGACACGCTTGTCCTGCCTGCCCTGTCCCCTCTGCGTGGCTCAGCACCGCACACTCGGTGTCACACGCGCAGCACGAGCCTGAGCCTGGCACGCACAAGCAGGCAGCAGGGAGGAAGCTGGAACCACTGCTCTGAGTAGCAGAGCCAGCAGCAGGACAGGGCAGCCAGGACCCGGAGCTGGCCTGGCTCTGCTCAGAATCCTCCTCTGACAGCCAGGACCTATCCCAGAGCTCAGCATCTTTCTGGGCAGCCAGGCCCCATCCCAGTCTTGCCTATCTGAGCTCAGCATTCTCCCCTGGCAGCCAGAATCCATCCCGGAGCTCCACATGCTCCCCATCAGCCTTATCCTTTGGTTCTGACTGTTCTTGGGACACCATGGGATGATTCTCTCAAGGCTGTAGAACCCTGGGGGTGTTCAGACTGTGGCTGTGCCTTTTCTGTCCATGACACCATGCCATGACATGAAGGGTGGTAGAACCAGCCCTGCTCTAACTGCCATAAGGTGTGCTCCTGCTCTCAAGCACACAGCTCCACTGGTGCTGAGACATCTTTGCTCCCTCTCAAGGCTCCACACAGCTGATGGTGGTGAATGGTGTTTGTCAGGAGCCTTTTCTATCTGTTATCATGCACCTGCCACCCAGATACAGACAGGGAGGTGGGGAAGAAGGTCTCAGCTCAGCATTCCCCTTGGACATGGGAGTGCACCAAGCACCCTGCTCCACACAGCCCTCCCTGATCTTCCCTGGGAGCTGCCAGTGGGCCTGGTGGCTTCCACCACCATGACATCCTGCCCCAGCAGCAGTGAGCACAGGGCACAGGGACCTTTCATGCACCCCAGCTGGGTGCTACAGCTCACAGCTCATCTCTCACCACCTACAATTGGGGGCCCCGAGTGAGGTGTGGAGGCAGATACAGGAACAGGATGTCCTCTCCCAGAAGGATCTGAGTCGGGGACAGTGCAGGTCAGCTGTGTGGGTGTCACTGGCCCACAGCTGGTTCCACAGCAGCTCTGCAGCTGGGTGCAGGGCTTGGGGTGCACCCTCCAGAAGAGAGCTCAGCATGTGTGTTAAGTTCCAGCCCTTGCTTCCTTCCCATTTTCCAGGGTGTGCATCCTGGTGTTGTGGCCAAGGGGATGGCAGCCAGCTCCTGGTCCTAGCCATGAGCATGGGCATCTCTGAGGTGGGAGACTTCCCAGCACCAATGGGACAGGCAACCCCACTCACCCCCTCCCCAAAGGCAGCACGGGGAGGTCCCTGTCCCAGATCCATTGATTAGTACACTTCCCTCTCTGTGTAACCTCTAAGGATTGTCCACCCTTGCTGCTGCTGTGACCCTCCAGCTGGCCCCAGACCCCATTCTGTCATAGCACTGCCCCACACCACCTGGCCCAGCACAGAAGGATCTAGAGGTGATAGGTCTGCTCTCCCCAGCCAGGCTGTGAGCAGGACTGTCCCCACAGACTCCCATCACCCAGAGACGTTCAGGCAGGCAGGTGGAGCCACAGTACCCTGTTTGATCCCTTCACGCAGAACAGGCTCAGTGCATCTCCACAGCTTGGCAATCTTCATGCTCCGACCATGGGAAACTTGGCAAGGGAGAGACTTGGTCCGCCCACTTTGCCGCTGACTGGACAAGCATTGAGCACAATTAAATTGGTTTCCATACTCAACTGAACATAAAGCAACTTTATTCATACTAATAAAGCCCAAATTTCTGCGGTCACAAGAGTGAGTGTTTCAAGCAGGGATTTACTGTGTGGCAGCTCCTGGCAGTGCCACAGCTGGGCAGCCTATCAGCAGTGTTAATTAAAGGCAGAATTGGAAATTATAACCATGGCTGTGCTGCTTCTTCTTTGTGATAAGTTATAATCTCCCTCATAAATTACCACTTATAATGCCTCCCATAAATTAACAAGGGTAGGGAAGAAACGATCCCAAAACTGCAGGGGCTTTCCAGGGAAATGAATCGCTTTGCAGGGATGATAATTTCTTAATATCCCGATTTAGGTGGTTTTGGAAGTGCCACTGCTGTGTCACACCTCCTCCAGCAGCAACTGTCAACACCACGGCTCTTCTGCCTTCACAGGAGAGGCTGTGAGGGGTGGGGGCACTCACCAGCCCCAGGGCAGGCGAGGGGGGGACACTTTGAGGGTCATCCTGGAGCAAACATCAGTCCCTGCCTGGTGCCAGTGTGCCAGGAGCACAGGTGGGGGCAGGTGGAGGAGAAGCTCCTGTGTCTTCCAGAGTGGCCACAGGCAAGGGCCGAATCGGGGATCGTCCTTGGGATGCTGCCACAGATCTCTAGGCCAAGGAGGTCTCCAAGGCTGCCTACCTGCTGTGTGCCCACTGCAGGAATTTCAAGGCACGGCAGAGGAAATGGGCTGAGGAAGGAGCCCGAGTGGGGTGGTATCCCCAAAATCTCTCCAGACAAGGCTCAGAGGCTGAGGACCTGTTTGGTACTGAGCCAGCAGGAGCCAGGAGAGCCCCACCATGCTCTTGGGCCACTCCAAACATAACAGATCCACAGCCCACTGTGCTCCCATGTGACCATTCAGCCCCTATAGATGAGCCTGAAGGGGAATGTATCTCTTGCCTTTCCATCTGGACAAGGGATTTCTTTCCAAAAGGGCTGAAAAGATGGATTCACACCCAAAAGCATTGCTTATAGTTCATAATGCTTAAAGCTGGCGTTTACTGCCATGGGGAGGCAGCTCACAAATCCCAGGGGAAAGATATAATGTCTTGTTGAATATTCTGTGATTTGCACATTCTTTCAAATGCCACCAAAAATAAGACATTCCTGGTACTTGCTGTGCCTGCCAAAACTAGCTGGAGCACAGAGAAGCCCCACAGGGCTGAGGATGAGGAGGGGAGGCGCACACACATGCATGTGTGTAGGCACACAGGTGTGTGGGAGAGGCTCAGGGCTGGAGGCATTTGTGTCCCTCTCCAGCCCACTGCACGTAGGAGGGATGGCTCCCACCACCTCCTGCATCCCCTGCAGCATATCAGCTGCCACTGTCCCTTCCTGACCTGGGGTGACCCTGGTACGGTCCAGAATCCCCCGTGTCCCATGTCCCACCATCCCACCTCCTCCCCAGTTGTCAGCAATGCCCTGTGTCCTTCATTCCATCGGCCAGGAAGGTGAGAGCCAACAGCTCTGGAACCCATTTGGGTTCATTTCACCCACAGCCAAGCAGGAACAGGGTGATATTCCTAACACTAGCAGGGAGAGGGAGGGAACAACTTCTCCAAGTGCCTGGGAACATATTGAGAGTCACAGGCTGGAAATGAAGGCAGGAAAGTGCAAAGGTCTGGGCATAGGAGAAGGGGGCACTGCCTGGGGGTGGCCCTGCGAGTGGCTCATCACCCACAGCTACTCTCAGAGGAGCAGGCACCCCAGGGGGATATTCACTGTAGTATAGCGTATCTAATCGTAGCCATGGACTTTATCCCCCTGGGAGAGCAATTCTTCCTCACCAGAGGGAAGCACAAGCTATTTTCAAAAAAAAAAAAAAATTAAAAAAAGCTGAAAATGCCCAAACGGAGAGCGTGGCTTGGGCACTGCTCAGCTTCCACCCCAACCCTCACCTGGCCTTTACAGGGGCTCCCTGCAGCCTCAGGCCATGGACAGTGATTGCTCAACTCCAAACACCAATTTCCAAACCAGTGGAGCTACACGGAGCTGAGCCCCTCTGCCTGACCCCACAAGCATCCACACCCTTGGGTGCCATAATGATTTCAATGCCCTCACAGTGCATCCCTGCAGCTCCCACCACCCTTTGCTGTGCTCCTCACAGAGCCTCAGGATGGTTTCTCAATGCCCATGAGTGCTCACCTGTGTGGGTGAACCCCTTCACTGCCAGACAACCCCAGGTTTGCATCAACCCCATGGAAATGCCAATTTGGTTTTAATCCCTTCCCAATGAGCTGGAAAGTCTCGCATTGGAATAGCCCACCACCCTCTGTCCCAGCAGGAAATGCCCCTTGACAGTGATGCAGTGCCTGGGCTCTCTCCTGGGGCTCTGCTGGAAGGAGGGCGATGCGTGGAGCCCCCTGTGCCACAGGGCACCTTGGCCCAGGCTGTCAGGACATTTTAAATGATGTACTGGAGTGTCACACAGACAGGAAAACATCCCAGCCTGGCACAGCATGACTCACCATCCCTGCCCGGGAGGAAGGCTCCGGGCTGCGCTTGCCTCAGTGGGAGCACTGTGTCCTGGCAGAACCCCTTGTTTGGGGTCTGGATGTGTGGGTGAGTGCAGCTTATGGGTCCAAGAAGAGGAGCAGCAGCTCTGCATTCGAGCCCAGCCTCAGGAATGGCAGGGCTGTGCCAGATGGCCATGCCACAGGCACTCAAACCAGGGGGGACAGACCAGGAGAGGAGGAGGTGTCCTTCAGGGGGACCTTCAGCGTGGGCACAGAGGAGGTGACCCAGGCTAGGAAATGCTGGATGTGGGAGAAGCTCCAGAAAAGCTTGGCAAGGAGAAGGACTGGGGATTATTTTTTTTATTTTCCCTGCAATGTCGTGGTTTGTTACCATCTGAATCACTGCCTTCAGGAGTGCAGGCATGGGATGGCCATGCCAGGGTGACATCCTTTCACCTGGAGCAGCTGGGAGGAAAAGAGCAGACAGTGGGCTGGGCACAGCCAGGCAGAGCTCCAGGGAATAGTCCAGATGGGACCCCCCAAAACCAGGGTGGCAACAGGTGAAAGTGCCCAGACTGCCATCTCTGCCAGCTGCAGATCCAGGGCTCCACCACACATGAAGCTTGGGGAACTGCATTGGTCCTCGTGGCCCTGTGCACAGGGGAAAGGGCTGCTCTGGTGCTCAGAGGAGCTGCCCCATGCACTGTGACGGGCAGCTCTGGGGTGTCTCATTTCCCTGAATGGAGGAGACCCCATTCCGGGTGACAGAGACTGCTGGGTCCCCATCCCCCTGCACGTGGAGCCAGGCCCAGGCAGGACGGCAGAGCCATAGTCACCCAGCCCTGGGGGATGCCCCTATTTCCCAGGGTTGCTGCAAAGCTGTTTATTTAACACTGGGAAAAGCAAGAAAAAAGAAAGGCAGCACCTCCCCGGGTCCCCACGCTGGGTGCTGGGCAGCAATACCACCCATGTCCCAGCACATCCCTGCTCCTGCTCAGGCGGGGGGGACAGGCCCCCTCTCCACAGCCACACGTGGCCCCCCCAGACTGCCCACCCGTCCCCCTGCGTGGCTGGTGGCTGACGTCAGGCAGCAGATGGATCCTGTGCCTCGCAGGCTGGCGTGGGGGTGGCACCGGCGGTGCCGACAAATACCACGGCTGTGACGGCGCTGGTTATTCTTAGCGCCCGCGGAGGCGCTCAGGGGGTCGCCTGGCAGGGGGGTTGGCACCGCCGGGCTCCCCTGGAGCAGATGGCCCATTAGCATGGGCCAGCTCCCACCAAAGCACCCACAGGGAAGGAGCAGGGAAGGCAACGCAGGCAGATTGCACTGGGAGCCCTGCCTGGTGCTGCCTCGGCTGCAGCAGGGTCTCCAAGGAGATCTGAAGACCTCCTGAGAATAGGACACAGTGCAGTCCCTTCTCCCAGACTCCACAGGGGGAGGGTCCTTTCAAAGTGAGCATTAGGAAAAGGGGCTGTTGAACCTGGACAGCCCCACAGCTTCCGGACAGACAGATGGTGCATGGCTCTGTCCACGGCCAGCACAGAGCTGGCTAAACCCAGGTCCCTGCAACCTTACACATTCCTCCTGCACTCTCCTTCTCGGTCCACTGCCTCCTCTAGTCTGAGAGGTTGCAGAGGAAGCTGGGGCAGGACTGGAGTCCCTGTCCTGAGCTGGGAGCAGAGCATCCTGCATTTCAGCCAGGAGAAGGAAATCCCTTTCAGTGCCGACAGAGGAATGTGGAAGCCTTCTGTGTGCAATGCCCTTCTGGTGTGCCCCATCCTCTGGCATGTCACCCTATGCCAGTCATAGCTTAGGGCTGGCAATGCCATGTCTGGGCGTGGTGCACCTGGGTGCCCTTGAGGGAAGTGGGTGTGCAAAAACCATCACTGTCCCAGTCCCGTGAACAGTGGGACCCAAAAAGGCCAGAGCTAAACATAGGAAACCTACTTTTCCAGCTGCCACAGCCAGCAGCAGAGCTGGATGCCTGCTCCCAGCTGATCACCTTGAACCACCACGTGGTTCCTGGATCTGGGGCTTTAGGGAGCTCGTTGTGGCTTGCACGTGAGAATGTGACAGCCTATGATGTGTGGTGGTTGTGGATGAGAAGCAAAGAATTGATGGCCAGGGAGCAGCAGGACTGGCATGGGGCAGCCCTGCCTGTGGCCCGTGCTGGCCTTGGGGCTGCCCCGAGCCCCGAGTGGCAGCTCTGGTGAGGCTGGAGGGGCCACGGGCCAGGCGGTACAGCCAAAGGACATAAAAAGCCTGGAGAAGCCAGCGACCTGCACCTAGGGTCACCTTCAGCGCCGTCGGGGACAGGCAGGACCGCCGGGCCCAGGGCAGAGACATATGCGGCTGGAATTGGGGAAGGGGTGCCAGCCCTGGGCGTCCTGTCCTTCCCTCCGTGCCCACGGGATGGCAGCAGCCTCCCGCGGTCCTGCGGGCACTCGCCCACTGAGCCCGGCGTGGGGCTCAGCTCCGCCCGGGGCGCGGTGAAGGCAGCGAGAGGAGCTCCCTCCTCAGCTCACAGGGGCCGTTCTTCAGTCGGAGGGATGGAAGAAGAGAAAGCTCAGCACTCTTCTGCTTCCGCGGGTCCTGGCAACAGTGGGGTCACCAGGGATCCCCTCACCAGTAGTGGGGTCATCCCGGGATGCCCTCGCCAGCAGGGAGGCTCACCAGGAACTCCCTCACCAGCCCCCTGCCAGGCTGTTCTCACCCCACACGGGGCAGAAGGATAAGGCTCATTTCCCTTCCCTGCCTCACCTCCCACTGGAAGGGGTGAGGAAACACCACAACTACGGCCCTCACCAGTGCACAGAGGGAGGAGACATTCCTGTGACAGCCTGTGGGTCATCCCTTCTTCAGGAATTCACCTGTTTTCAACATCACCCCAGGGCTGACAGTTCCCCCCGCCCACACCTGGTTCCCCGCTAGTGCCAACTCCACTGGGAGCCGGATCCTGCCCGTCCCAAGGACCGATGGACTGGCATGGAACAGAAGGAACTGCCTGAGATCGCCGAAGCCACTCTCCCAGCTGTGGATCTGTGGTGGCCGCTGTCTCGTGCCTCCCCTGGTTACTATCCTGGAAACCGCTTCATCCTCATGTGATGTATCTTCCTCCTTCTCGCCAAACAGGGAACGGGAATGTTTATTGGACACTCCTGCTGCTCCTTCAGTGGGAGCAGCTACCCCGTTAAAATCCCCGGCAGGCACTGTGCTGCCGCCAGGATCCCGGCTGTCCCACCAGGACCCCCACTGTCCTAGTGCTCTGGCGTCTTTGCCCTGCCGGATTTTGACCTGATTTATCTCTCCTTATCAACCCCGTGCCCTTCAGAGACGCTGCCATCCTCCGATTGCTGCTTCCTGCACCTCCTTCCACCAACCCTTTTGTAACCTCTCCATACAGACCCTCCCTCTGCCCTCACGTCCCTCCTGCCCGTGGTGGGCTTCCCCAGCCTGCCTGCTCCCCACCTCGGCAGCTCTGATCCCTCGGACCCTTGCCAAGCCCTTCCCCACCAGCTCCCGGGTTTTTTTCTCTCCAGAGGGTGAGGGATTACCGGGCTGGCCCGCAAGGTTCATTGACCGGCAGCGACGGCAGCCCAGCCCCGCGGCCGCCCTCTCACCCCATCTCTTACGTGTGCTCCGGAACGGGGACCTCGTCACGCTCTCGTTCCTCACCCTGAGGGTCCCGGCCCGGCCGTCTCCACCTCTCTGCGGTGTTGTCCCATGCCCCAGCCCCATCAGGACAGCACGATGTGCCCCAGCCACTCTTTGCCAGCCCATCAGTGCCGGTCACTGGTGGCAGAAACGTCCCCCCTGCAATGCCAGGGAAGCCACTTTTGCCCCTCTCAGAAATCCTCTATGCCCCTGGCATATCCCTGAACCCCCAGAATCTGCCGGCGAGTCCCAGCGTGCCCCACATCCATGGCCCCCGGCTCCGCGGGTTCCACCCAAGCCAGGTTTGGCTCCGGGCGAGGAGGCTCCCAGACGTTCTCAGCAGTGGGACCGGGTCCCTCCTCGCTTTCCCCCTATTCTGGGGCCTTTCATTCCCTTTTCCCCCTTTCCTGCCCCGGCTCCGGAACCACGCGGGCTGCCTGCGCCGATGCTTCGGCGACTGATGCCGCGGGCAGCTCCGGTCTCCTGAGCCCCTCCCCGCTCAGTCCCCCTGGGAAGCACAGAGAGGGGCGGGGGTCCCCGACGAGAAGGGGGGCGCCGCGTCCCTTTGTCACTCCCTGTCACTCCTTGCCAACTTTTCCCGGACCCACGCGTGGGGGGCGGTGGATGAGAGGGGCCGGGGCGGAGCGGGGCCGGGCGGAGCGGGGCCGGGATGGGGGGAGGAGGAGCGGGGCTGGGGCGGGGAGGAGCGAAGCGGAGG
>VZRE01012366.1:206549-218674 GCA_013396775.1 Cephalopterus ornatus | reverse complement strand
GAGCCGCCCCGGCGCACGCCCTCCTCCTCGCCTAGCCAAGCGTCTGACGCCGGGAGGCTGCTGCCTCGAGCCGGCCTTGGCGACGTTCTTCCTGCACTTACATAACGCCGAGCTGCCGCTCAGGTGGGAAAGGAGGAGCTGGGACACCCGCCAAGGCACCGGTACCCGTGCGGGCAGCCAACCCACCCGGCTGGGAGGGGACGGGAGCGAGAGGTTCCCCTGCTCCCTGGGGAGGCTGCAGTCAGTTGGCACCACGGGTGAAGGGTGGAAGCGAGACGCCGTCCCCAGCGTGGGCTGCCAGGGCTGGGGTCAGAGCCAAGCACCCGGGCTGCTTGGTGGGGCAGGCAGTGCCCATGGGCACAGCAGGCTGCTTTTGAACTTGTCCCTGCTGGAGCAGGACCCAAGAGCTCTTGGTTAGCACCTGGTGAGCTGCTACTGAGGTAGGGAGCTAGTGGAGGTGCCAGGGGACCAGAGTTTCTCCTGATCTGTGCCCCTCAGTGCTCATTGCTGCCTGTCCTCCATGCCCTGTGTGTGTGTTGTGTCCTGAGAGGCTCCGGGCATTCCCTTTTGTGACACCCCGGTGCCGTGGTGTGGTGCAAAGCCATGTCCCTCCATCACACTCGTTGTCCAAGCACCTTGGACTGGAGGTTGCCTGGGTGATCCCCTAGCAGCCTTAGGTGGCACAGAATGGGGGAGCTGGGTGCATGGCCCCAGGCACTGGAGCCAGGTGTGCCCACACCTGTATTTGCGGTTGTTTTGCTCCAGCCTGAACTTTCTCCTCCTGGGGAATGAGCCAAGACACCCAAGAGGCGATACCATATACAGCGGAGGATTGTGGGTGCCAGAGGAACACCCCGATAACAGGCCTGATAAGGGTACCCTACTGCTGGCACCAGGGAACCCAAACCAGTTGGTGCCCCTTGTTGTGGCTGATGTGCTCCGATGGCACAGGAGGAGGTGGAAGTTGTGTGGATGCACACGCTCGTGCATGGCCGACATCCAGCACAGCACGGGAGCACCAAACTGCTGCACCCGGAGTCGGGTCTGGCTCCGGAGCTGGCTGGAAGCAACTCTGTCAGGGTCAAACCAGTGCTGGACATCTCAAACAACTCATATTCAACATATCTGACCTGCCTCTGGGGGTTTCCCCAGCTGGGTGGTCTCTGCTAGGCTCTCTGTGCCCCTTTTCTCACAGCAGGGGTGTTGGCAGTGATGCACAAGGAGGGATGCTCTGGATCGATTGCCTCCAGGGCTGACACTGCTGCAGGAAGCCTTCCTGCTCCAGGGAAGGCTTCCTGCGTGGGATCCTGTGCCCAAAGGGCTTCTCCCCACAGTGCCCTCACACAGAGCATCACAAACTGCTCTCCAGGGAGATCTTGGCAGTGCCAAGGGGCCAAGCTCACGTGAAAGCATCAGGTAGAGGGAGGGCAGCCGCCACCATCCTGGCTGGGCATACCTTTTCCCCGCAGATGCCATCACAGTGGGCAAAAAGGTCTTTGCCATCCCTCTGCAGTGCCAGTGTTACCCCAGGATTGCTCATCCCAGAGCCAGGCATGAGCCCGACCAAGTGTGAGCCAGGAAGAGCAGCCCTGTGACCGTGTGACTCTTTCCCCCAGGGCAGGGGGTGAGGGGAGCTGGTGGCGTGGGAGGAGGTTGGTCTTGCGGGGGGAGCAGCACCCTGGGTGTGTGCTGGCGCCTCATCGAAGCAGGGCCCCCTCCTGGCTCTGGGTGGGGAGAGGAGGTACGTGCCAGCCTGCTCGCCCACATCGGCCAGCCATGCCAGCACTTCTTCCAGTCTCTCCTGGGCAACACCTGGTACCCTGGCCAGCTTGTGTCCATCCTGCTCTGGGCAGTGAGGCTATGCCCCTGCACAGCCAGACCACCTCTGGGCACTGCTGGGCCTGTTGCTCTACCCAACGGTTGGGCAATGACCCGCCTTTTGGTCTGAGCCATGAAAAGGCTAGGGTCCACCTTCCCCTGGGCCAGGGCAAGCCAAGGGAGTCACAGGGAGGCAAGGGGGCCTCAAGAGTGAAGGGCTGTGGGAAAGATGAATTTGGGTGGAAGAAGCAGGGCAGCAGGGCCTTTCCCACTGTAATATCAGGCTGGTGAGCAAGAGTGCCCAGACAGCGGTACCAGAGTGGTATTTGTGTCACGGCACCACTTGTTCCTGTCCATCGGGTGTCACTTTGCGGCAGCAATGCAGGAGGAGAGGAGCCAGGGCATAAAGGGCATCCCAGGGTGGCGAGGCCAAGGCATGCATTCCAGCTGGCCGAGTGGGCTGGAGCAACAAGGACACATTGATGGGGAGAGGGGCCACGAGTGAGCGTGAGAGAGGTGTGGGTGTGAGACCAAGTTGTCCCGCTCTCCCTGCTCTGGCCCCGGGACAGCTCTGCCAGGAAGGGGGCTGGGAGGGCCCCCTTGCCCACCAAGACCATGCATCAGGGTTTGTTTGCTTTGCTCCCAAAGGACAGAGCTGCACGTGGCCTGACCCGTGGCCTGCGGCGTGGTTTGCCAGCCCTGCGCACTGCTGAAGTGCCGGGGAGATTTCGTTTCAGCGGCAGGAGTAGCTTGTACTGCTGGGAGGTGCTGACCTTGGTGTGCCCCAATCGTCCCACCACCAGGAAGATGCCAGGCAGGTAGGTGGCTGAGCCCACCTTGGTCTCCATCATGGGCATCCTGACACCCTGGGATGCCTGCTCCATGACCCAGCAGACTTTGGGGCGATGTCCCCACAGGTCAGGTTCACAGGGGCTCTGACAAAGCACAGGGGGTTCAGCATGGCTTGGCAGGGCTAGCGGCAGAACACGCCACACCATGCACTGTGCCTGTCCCTTCCTGCTCCTGCAAGATCCACCTCCCTCCAGAAGGAGATTCCCAACATTCCCTGGAGCTCAGGAGAGCCCTGCTTAGCCCCTCCAGCCTTTTGGGATGGAATCATTTGCCCGTGATCACAAGGCTGTGGTCAAGGGGGCTGGCACAGCTGAGCTAGAGTCTGGTGATGCCAACGTCAGCTGCTCAGCAGCTCATCACCTCAGTCCCGTCAGGAAGCTCTAGCACTGCCCGTCTGCCAGGGCAGGTGCCTGGCTCCCCACAGGCAGGGGTAGATGTCCCAAGGTCAGGCAGGGATGACAGCATGGCCCTGTGGGGAAAAGGCTGGCCAGGATTTATTTCCAGCTTTGGACTTTAAAGATGTGGGGGGGGTTGGAGCTGGAGCAGGCTGCAGGGGTCTACCCTGGTCTCAGCATCATGTCAATTCCCTCCAGCATCAAACTTTCCTTTCCTGGTGAGACATGGCCTGATCCTGGATGGTCTCTGCTGGGACTAACGCCACCTCCCTGGCCACTGCCCAGCACAAGGAGGGTTAAAGCCAACCTTGTGCTTTGGGGGAGCACCGTGACCTGCATGGGACCAAGGGACTCAGAGGGGCTCAGGATGCGTGTTGTCAGAGCTTGGCAGCTATGTATGTGCCTAGGGGATGTGACTGTCCATGTGCTGTAAGAGGACTGCCAAGGAGTGGGGGTTGGATCCTGCCCTTGGGAAGGACTGAGACCCCGTTGGTACATGGCAGAGAATCACAGAATTATTTAGGGTGGAAAAGACCTCTGAGATCATCAAGTCCAGGGCATATGTGTGGGAGGGAGGGGGCTGGAGAGGGGATAGAGGCTACAACCCATCCCGATGGCGATACTTTGCAAATGAGCTCTGAGTTATATTTATCCAGGTGATGCATATGACTGGCTTGGGGACAGGAGATCATCATCTGTGTCCTGAGTTATATATAAATATATATCTGAGGGGGCTTTTGCTGCAGAATGACTCCAGTGATAGAGCAGAAGCCGTGGGCCTGCCAGACTCCAGGGTCAGGTTGAGGTCCAGTCCTCGCCACCCCCCACCTGTGATTCCTTTGGGATGGCAGCAGGTAGCTGATGCCATGGGGCAGGACAAGACATCCCCATGGCCTCAATGGTGATCCCCCTGTGACATGGAGGGGGACTGTTCCGGGTGGTCTGGAGCCAGGGGATGGTCTCAGGTTGTCCCCAAGGGTTGGCACAAGCCAGGTGAGGTCTGGCTACTGAGGCCAGCACACAGAGAGCCACGGCAGCGCTGTAGGTACATGTCCCGCCAGCAGCTGATTGTCTTTCACGTTGTTATTGTTCTAAAATGTCAGCGAGGGCAGGGTTTCAGCGAAGGTCCCTGATTCGAAATGCCCGGGATTCCTTGCAAAGGCCAGGCGGGGTATTAATAACCGGCTCTGCTGAAGCTGCGCCGCCCTGCATGTCCTTGCCTGACCTCCTGCGGGTGCTGGCTCACGCACTGGCTGAGCGCGGCTCCTCTCCTCTCCAACCCCCACCAGGTCGGGTCTGTCTGGGTTTCGCACCCCCAACGGGGTCCAGCCACAGCCGGGGCACTGTGGGGCTGCTGGGGCTGCCCCCAGGCATCCCCATCGAGCCACGCAGGAGAGCGCCGGGTTCCGGCACCTGCAAAAGGGGCTGGTGAAGGGTTCGGGGGGGGTTCTGTAAATGGGGTTTATTCTGCGCTGGAAGAGCAGATTTGGGTAGCATGGGGTGTGCCACACTGCTCTCACAGCTCCCCAGCCTCCATCCTCATTACATAAGGAGCTGCCTCCCAATTAGTGAGCGGGCACTCCCGCACGCCGCAGGGCAGCCACTGCCAGCGCCCAGCGGGGCTCCGGAGCGCCCGCTCCTGCCTGCAGAGGGGCCCGGGATTGCTTTTGGAGGACGCCAGAGGCCCTGCCGTGGGGTTCCTCTCTCGGGTTGGGGATCCCTGCAAAGCTCAGTGAGGGGCTGGGGGAGGCAGAGCCCAGGCTGGCAGCCCCCTGTCCACCTGCGTGGCCCCTTGTGCTGCAGGGTGTCCCTTCAGTGTCACGGCCACCCTGGTTCCCTGAAACTGGACCAGAAAAGGGGAGGCAGTGCCTGGGGATGATCCAGCCGGCACTGTCCAGGATGACCCAGTAAGCTATGAAACGAGGACAGTTCTGGAGTTCAGAGCCACGGCTGGCAGGAGCCCCAGGGCAGGGCACGGACTAACCGGGAGGCGATAACACCGAGTTCAGTGACAGGGCTCCACCCTGGGCCTGCGTGGGTGTGAAACACTTTGCTCTGCGGACAGATTTGTGGATTAAAGCTCTGCAGAGGGTTCAGCCTGCTATCCTCCCTGGGGCTGGGCATCCCCTCCCACGGGAACAGGTGGCTGTGCTCCCCCCACAGCCAGGCACTATGCTTGGGGAATGCCATGGGGTTTTCACCGGGCTGTGCCATACCTGGCTACCTTGCCTGTGCGTTCGGTAGCTATGGGATCCTTCGGGAGGTGCAAGGGTGCCCCATGGCCCCTGGCAGGGTGTGTCCACCAGGGCGGCCCACACTGGGCTGGCAGCACTGTGGGGCTGCTGGTGACAAACGCCAGCAAGGTGGGATGTTGGGACACATGGTCTGGTTTGGTAACAACTAGATCAGCCCTTTTACCTCTTCCTTTCCTACCTCAACATGTATGGGGAAGCCATGGCTTTGGGGCCTTCCTACAGCTTGATGAGGAGGGCTTGGCTGGAGCTGGGTCTTCTCTGACCTCCCCTCCTCACACTGGTGCTGGGGGACAGCCGCTACCGTGGGGCACGGGAGGAAGAGGGTCTGGTGACAAAGTTAGAGAAAGAAAAATTGCAGCTCTCAGCAGGCCGGCTCTGGGGTGTGCACTCGCATGCAAGAAAAAAACAGAACTGGGAGTACAGCCAAGTACCTTTATCAGAGGAAGCAGGCAGCCCCACAGCTGGACACAGGAGCCTGCCAGGGCTCTATCCACCACCCCACGCCACCTCCAGCCTGACAGGTTGGAGAAGTCTCCGCAGCACAGCCCCTGTCTGTGCCCACTGCCTGGCAGGAGGGGTCACCCGTGTCCCCTGCCCACAGCCACAGAGCTTGCTGTGCCCCTGTTGGGGGTAAAAGGAGGTTCCTTGTCAGCCTTCCCTCACTGAAACCCTTCCCAGGCTTCCCCAGCATGGCAGAGGCCACTGCTTCTGTGAAGCTCTTCCCACATGATTCTAGTGTCACCTGGGCTGGGACTGGGACCAGGTAAGGCCAGCAGCACCAGCTCTGCAGGCAGGGGCTTGCAGCCCTGCCTAGGCACTTAGAGGTGTGCCCAGGAGGGGTTGCCCGCTGCTCTGGAGCAGCACATGCCCCAGGTTGGGGGATTTATGAGCTCACTAAGGCTCTGCTAGGCATGACCTGGGTCTCCATGTCACAGGGCTCCTAGTTATGTGGGGCTTCCATGTGTCCCATGCAGCCCCTGGAAGGCACCAGCTGAGCCAGGGGTAGAGCCAGGCTTCAGTGAGCATCTCAGTCAGGGCATATTCAGGAAGAGGAAACCAAGAGCTGGACAACTGGTGTGCTTTGGCAGTGCTAGCCCCTTAGCCCTCAGGACTGGCACAGCAGCCCCACACCAGTGCCACAGGGGCAAGCAGGCACAGTTTGGGATGCTGGGGCTGGAGCAGCATTCCCACACCAGTGCCACAGGGCAGGCAATTCCAGTTCAGGATGCTGGGACTGCGGAGTATCCCTGTGCCATTGCCACAGGGCAGGCAATTCCAGTTTGGGATTCTGGGAGTGACACAGCAGATGACCCAGCTGCCTGTGGGCAGCCCCTGGCATTACCCCTCCCTTCCCAGCACCAGTATAGGGCTGCTGGACAAGAACAGGAGCTCCTCAGCCCTGTCCCATGCCCGACCCTTCCCACCATGGGCTCCCACAGGCTCCAGCCATTACTAGTGTCCCTGGCCACCCCTCCCTCCATTCCTGCAGGGCACAGCTGACCCTGGTGCTGGCATGCTTAGTCCCTTGGCCAGCACCACCACAGCTACAGGATTTTGGGCTTTAACAGGCAGAGTTTCCTTAGCGTGTTTGCAAGCAGTGATTTTTCCTCTCCCACTCCACTCTGACCCTTGGAGCGGGAGATTTGGCTCTGCAGAGCAGCCTGGGCAACCTTGGCTCTGCGCCTTTCCCAGTTTGCTCTCCAGTGTCTCTGAGGCCAGGCTATAAACATTTCCCACGCCTCGGACCCTCTGATGGGCCTTCCTCCCATTGAGCTGAGTCCTTGGGAGAGAGCAAGCCAGGAACGCTGCCATGGAGCTGTGAGCACAGCCTGTAGCAGGGGGAGAGAGCCGAGGCTGGGGAGCCAGGGCTGCTCCTGCAGCTCCAACAGTCCTGCCGGGGCAGGAGCATCCTTTGGCATGTGGCACCGCAGTGCCTCGCTTGGGTCCCATGCACAGGGCTCAGCACAACAGCACATCTTGTCCCCGGGGCCATGACCCACAACACTGTGCAAGCAGGGAGTGCCAGGTAGCAAGAGATGATCCCCTCATCCTGCTCCCTGTCACCCCTTGCTCTAGCCAGGTAGAGCCCTTGTGGGGGCTGCTGGCCTCTGCATCCCATTGCTGAGGAGGGGGCTGTCACTAAACATCACCTGGCAGAGGGGCTGGCATCTCCTGGGCTAGGGCACAGGCTGTGTGAGGGCCGAGGGGCTGCTGGCAGCTTCAGGGTGTCCTGCAGGGCCGCTGCTGGAGTGATACCACCATTGGCTGGTGTCACAACCTCTCCTCACTGCTTGATGACAGCTGCGGGTGATTTTTTTTCCCCCAGAGAGCACAACAATTAGTGTCACAATTACCCTGTATCGTGGCTACTATTGCTGTTCCCAGAATAACCACAGGCACGAGCCAGGCCCAGCCTGACGAACCTCCCATCACTGTGTACAGAGGCAGGAGCTGCCAT
This sequence comes from Cephalopterus ornatus, assembly GCA_013396775.1. Taxonomy (NCBI): domain Eukaryota; kingdom Metazoa; phylum Chordata; class Aves; order Passeriformes; family Cotingidae; genus Cephalopterus; species Cephalopterus ornatus. The sequence continues at coordinate 210,896 of VZRE01012366.1, read as the reverse complement.
GCTGCTGCCCCAGGGATACAGTTCACAGCACTGGCCCTTCTCGCCCAGCCTACTCCAAGATGCCCATCACTGTGTCCTCTGGTGTCATAGGGTAGCTGCAAGTCCACGGCCCCCTGCTCTTTAGGAAGGTCAAGGGGGTATGGTGCCCACTCTGCTCCTCTTGGAGGACCAGGTACAGGTGGTGGGAGAGGAGGTGGCTGCCAGCAGGCTGGCAAGGCCTTCAGCCAGGGCTTGGGGGGGGCTGGGTCCCCATGTGCTGCTGTGGGGGCATCGGGGCGGCTCAGAGGGGCACCCTGGGGACAGCTGGCACAAAGCAGGGTCCAGCAGAGCTGGGAGCTGCTGCTCCTGGTGTGGAGGTGCCAGTAGGGCTGCCAGTGACCCCTGTGCTGGGTGTGCTCCGCTGCTGCACAGGGGCCCATGGAGCTGCCTTGTGCACCGGGTGTGCGAGCAGGGCTGTGCGTCAGCTCTGAGTCAGGGCAGCGTGTGCGGGGGGTGCTGGCAGTGCACGTGCATCCACACGCGCGGAGCGGCGGCGCGTTTGCCAGGCATGCCTGCAAAGTGCTTGGCACAGGGTCACGGAGGCGCTGGGGTTGGAAAAGACCCCCAAGGTCATCGAGCCCAGATACTAAAGCGTGTGCACACGCGTGCAAACAGGATGCACGAGTGCACACGTGCATGTGCAGGGTGTGACACTGAGCGCGGGGTGCGTGCCTGTGTGGGCTGGCAGACACGTGTGTGTGTAAGGGGTGTGGGTGTGCTGTGTGTGCAGGGGGCGGGTGTGCACATCCATGTGCGGGAGTGTAGGGGCTGCAAGGTGTGCCGTGGCTGTCTGTGCCCAGCGACACGTCCAGGAGCCCTGTCCCCCAAGTGGAGGTGCTGTGGGCACAGGGCTGTGGGAGGGCTGCAATCCCCTGCCCAGCCAGACCCTGCCCTGGCCACAGGCTGCTGAGGGATCCCTCATTCACTGAGTGCAGGGAAGGAGATTGCTGCTTCTCCATCCCTTCAGAGCATCCTTCCCTGGGGTCTCATGGAGGCGGACAGCATCCTGCCCAGCCTTGGAGCAGGGAACCCACACCCAGAGCAGTGATGGCTGTGGGCAGGGCTGGGTGGAAAGACTCCGGGGGGGCTGCAAGGAAGTCAGCTACGTAGTCCTGTTTATTTTTGCAATAGTCCCAGCTCCATGGGAAAAATATTGGAGGTGGCAGAGCTGAAGCGATCTTCCTCCAAAGCACTTTCCAGCTTCGCTCCAGCAGCCGCAAATTGCTGGGTTTTCCCCAGTCCTTGGTGCCCAAGTGCTGCATCAGGAAGGGACTAGGACCTCCAAGCTGTGGGACATGGGCCACCAGCGGAGCCCTTAGTCCCTGACAACTAATGATTTAGGGCTTCCTTTGGGAAGGAGGATGGGCAGGACTGGGGAGACTTTAGCACAGGAGGTGGGAAAACAGACACAGCTGTCAGGACTGGGGGCAGGCTGTGGTCTGCCCATCCCATCTCCCTGCTGCTGCCACCTCTGCAGGAGACAACTGGTGATGTGCCCACTCATGGGAGAAAACGCCTCTCTCCATCTCTCCTGCCCTCTTTGCAGTGAGACCAGCACCCTCCCTGAGCTGCAGTTGGAAATTGAGTCAAGGGACCCCTGGTGTGGGTGGTTTGGATTTGTCCCAGCTAGGGGACAGAGCTGTGTCCCAGAGCTGCTACCCAGCCCACCACCAGTCACTCTTGCGACAGGCGCACACAGTGCCCTTTCATCTGCCCATGGAGGGGGGCACCGCGCGGCTCGGGGTGGCACACTGGCCACAGGCCCTGAAAGGGCCAATTGAGCGCAGCTGAGGTCATCCCCCAGCATGTTTACCCCGTGCCCTCAGCCCCTGGATGCAGCCGGCACCCAGGCTGTCTCTGCCATCGCAAGCTGGGGGGACACGGCCGCAGGCAGAGCCGGCATCGCTGCCGGGGAGCAGAGGGGCTGCAGCGGGGCTGTGAGGCAGCATGGCCTTCCAGCCACCATACTCCCCGAGCCTCTTCAGAAGGAGGGACTGGTGAGTAAGGCCTGGTGCGCGCAGCGGGGGTACAAGCGTCAGCCACATGGCTCGGGGGACAGACCCCTGCCTGCTCTCTGCAGCACCAGCCCCACGCTCAGCCCTTGCCCAGCAGCTTTGCGTGGGCTGGGCTGGTGCAAGCACAGGGAGATGTGCATCATCTCCCCCACAGACAGGTCCCAGACAGGCCCACTGGGGAGAAAATGCTTTCTAACACATCAAACCCGCGGGTGCCGGGGCAGCCGTGCATGCCTGGCTGCGGTTTGTGGGCAGCACAGCGTCCCATGCAGGGTGCCTGTGCCCTTCACCCCACGGGACCCCACGGCCCTCACCCTGCCCTGGGAGGTCGGCGCGATTTGCAGAGAGCTGCCTGGCCAGGTCGCACTCCCGGCAGCAGCTGTGGTGCACTGTGCCTCAGTTTCCCTTTCTGATGGGGAAATACCACCTTGTTCCCCCTCCCACCCGAGGAAGGGGCCCGGCAGCACACCTGTCAGTCAGGGTTCCTTGGTCTCTTCCAACAGCCAACTGCCAGGCACCTTCAGGACCCCCTGGATCGGGTCATTCGGGGTCCTCTGCAGCATCCCTGGGGTGCATGTGTCGTGAATGAGTGTTTTAAGGTCGCTTAAAGCGCCCTGCCAGCTCTAACATTTTCTTGGATGCTGCGCCGTGCATGAGCTCTGCCACAGGGTCCTGTTCAGCATCAGCCCTGCCATGGCCTTCACTGGACGAGCTGCAGGGGTCAGGGGCAGTGGGCGGCCACTGAGCAAAGTCTCCCCAGGCCCAGGTCCAGAGGGCAGAGATAAGCGGGCAGCCGAGCGCGGGGCGGGGGCAGCACCCTGATGGGCAGTGCCACTGCATTCCCTGGGGGCACTTTAGGGGCCCTGCCTCCACCCCGCGGAGGAGATCTGCTTGCTCTAATGTGCGGGTCGCTCTGCGGGCGCTGTGGAGGACCCGGCGTGACCCCGGGGCTTGCACAGGGGTGTGCACACAGAGGGACGCCACTGCACGCAGACAGCGCCCCCCCGGCCCGTGCCCCCCAGCCCCCCCCGCCTGCGCCCCCCCGGCCCCAGCCCCTGCAGTGCCCCCCGTGCCCGCGGGGGGGCCCCCCCGTCCGGTCCCGCCGCCCGGTGCGGGGTTATGCAAGAGCGGGCGGGGCCGCCGCGGCCGAGGGCATGTTCGGCACCCGGTGGGGTTCTGTACCCCGGGGTTGTTCGGCACCCCGTGGTCGTTGTTCTGCACCCTGGGGGTGGTGTTGTTCTGTACCTCGGGGCTGCTCTGCAACCCAGGGGTGGTGGTGTTCAGTACCCTGGGTTTGTTCTGTGCCTCCATTCCGTTCTCGAACCCAGGTTTGGTCTGCACCCTGTGGTTGTTGTTCTGCACCCTAGGCGTGTTCTGTACCCCGAATTTGTTCTGCACAGCGGAGTCGCTGTCCTGCACCCCAGTGGCGCTGGTGTGCTGTACCCTGGGTTTGTTCTGTACCCCGGGAGTGTTCTGCAACACAAGGGGGGTGTTGTTCTGTACTCCGGGCTTGTTCTGGCCCCCTGGTTTGGTCTGCAGCGCCCGTTGTTGTTCTGCACCTTGGCTGTGTTCTGTACCCCGAATTTGTTGTTCTGCACCCTGAATTCATTCTGTACCCCGTGTTAGTTCTGTACCTGGGTGCTGTTCTGCACTCGTGGGTGTTGTTCTGCGCCCCGGGTTTGTTCTGCACGTCAGGCATGTTCTGTACCCTGGGTTGGTTTTGCACCCCATGTTTGCTCTGTCTGCAGGTTTTGGTTTCCCCTCCCGGGGTTGTTTTTCATGCCCGGGTTGTTTTTCTGCTCTTGTTTCTGTTGTTTGTCACGCCCGTTTCTGTTTGTTTTGCACCCCCATTTCTGTTATGCACCCCGTGTTTTTGTTTTGTTTTCCCATATCCCCGTTTCTGTTTTTCGTTCCGGTTTCTATTTTGCACCCCCGTTTCTATTTTGCACGCCCATGGCTCCCCTCCCCCTCCTGCCTCTCCTTCGCAGCCGCGGGGCCCCACCATGTGGGACCTGCAGGCTGCACCCCCAAACGCGGAGCAGGTTCACCCCTTCTCCCAGTCCCCCAAGCAGCTGCGTGTGTGTCCCCCCCGCTGTCCTGGGTGCATGTGGGGAGCACAGGAAGGGGGTGCTGAGGCATGTGGGCTGTGGGGGAACTATATTAGGGGTGCCAGGGTGCCAGGACTCTGGTTGCAACAGTGTGTGGGGGGGTGCAGATTAGGGGGGACACAGTTCCCAGTGCGGGGGTCCTGCACTGGGGGGGTGTGGTGCTGCGCTGGAGTGCAACTGGGAGG
>VZRE01012366.1:165281-206149 GCA_013396775.1 Cephalopterus ornatus | reverse complement strand
GGTGCCGCCGCGGTGCCCCCGCCGTTCGCCGCAGGGCCCCTGGGGAGGGGGAGTCCCGGTGCCCCGGGAGGGGCTCGCTGCCTACCCTGATTGAGGTCTAGCGGCACTGCTGCTCCGGGAGTGAAGGGCGCGCACGATGGGTGCCTGGCTTCATGGATTTCCCCAGGGAGGGTGACGCCCCGATGCGTTGGGAGGGGGTGTGTGGGGGTGGCTGCGCGAATTCCCGTGGAAAGAGGGGTGCTCGGTGCTGACCCCCGGCCTCTCCGCTTTCTTCCAGCGCCTCCGGAGCCAGCGTGGTGGCCATCGACAACAAGATCGAGCAAGCGATGGTGAGCTGCAGGGCTGCCCCCCCGCACCTTCCCCCGTCATCCCGCGGGTGCTATGCCCCAGAGGGAGGCTCCCCGCTCGCGGGTGGGTGCTCTGCCCGAGGCGGAGGGTGCCTCTGCCCGCGGGGGTCCTCCCTCTCCAGCCCGCTGCCGGGCAGAGTCGCTCTTTGTCTGCGGCCGCCGCGGAGCTCATTGGCTCCAGCCGCGCCGCAGTGCGCAGGGAGCGAGGGTGGACATGGAAAGGGACCCTCAGGGTGTGAGGGTGACGGAGCCGGGTTCTCTGGGTAATCGGGAACTGCAGCCCCCCCCGCAAACCCCGGGACAGAGGTGGGGGCTGGAGACCGCCTCTGTATGCAGAGAGACCGGAGAGATGGGGGCTGAGGGAGCTATGCTGCCTGAGCACCAAGCCCTGGCCAAGGTTCCAAGGATAGGGTCGGGAGGGACAGCCTTGGGAAAAGTTTCTGCAGCGCTTGGCACTTTTCCCGGTTCTTGGTAAAGGGAGGGAGCTACCCCCAGGGCATAACTCTTCAGTGATGGTCTCTTCCATGGCCTTTTGCAGGATCTTGTGAAAAATCATCTGATGTATGCTGTGCGGGAGGAGGTGGAGGTCCTGAAAGAGCAAATCAAGGAACTGTTGGAGAAAAACTCCCAGTTGGAGCGTGAGAACAGCCTCCTGAAGACCCTGGCCAGCCCTGAGCAGCTGGAAAAGTTCCAGTCCCGGCTCCCAGCGGAGGTGCTGTGCCCTGAGGAGCAGAGCCCCGGGGTGGCTGCCCCAGCCCAGCACTCCGGGGGCTCTGCGGTGTAAGGTGGCTCTGTCCTTGGGGTGGGCAGAGCCACAGAACTCTTTCTACTTAATCTCCTGCAAAATCGTTTCCGCCTTCATCTCACACGAAGGACTGCCAGACCTGGCGCTGAGCCGTGCCCCCCGGGCAGCCCTGGCCAGCCCACAGAGCCAGTGGCCATCTCCTGCATGAGGATGCTCTTCTTCAAGGGAGACGCGGGCAGCTGACCCCCCCTCCCCATCCAACCGCCCACCGGGTGCCAGGAGGAGATCTGTGGCTGCCCGTCCCGGGCTCTGCTGAAGCCTGGGCACCGTGGCACCCTGGCATTGCTGGGCAGCCTTTGGCACCACGATGGGAGCCTGCGGTTGGAAGGAGCGCCGGGCCGAGCATCGGGCCACGGCTGCACTCTGCAGGGGGGTGTCTCTTTCTGGCAAAGCCTTACATTGGAGGGAGACCGATGTTTAGCGAGCGAAGCACATTGGTCTTGCGAGCCACCCAGGAGCCTGCTGGAACCTGACCCAGACTGAGCAGCACCAGAGGTGGCAGCTGCAGCGTAGTGCATGGCTGAACGCACAGCAGTGTGGGGATTACAAGGAAAAAGAAAAGCTTGTTTTGTTAGTTCGGGCATCTTCTGTAGCTGCATCTATGTATAAACGTGCACACAAGCGGTGCCTCCGAGGCTGTGGGGAGCCCGCTCTGGGCCAGCCATGCCTCTTGGAACAGCTGGGGGATTCAAGCCAGACTGGAATGGTGAGCAGCTGTCACTTGGCAGCCAGCTGCTGCAAGTGGCAGCAAGGAGGGGTCAGATTTACCCCTCTCTGGCATCCCATGTGATGAAGCAGTGTGGCAGCACTGGGAGCATCTGGACTGACCACTGGGCAGAGCCATGAGCAGGGGCTGTGCTCCAGCCTGCTGGGCTGGGAGGAGCTGGCCTGTTCTCCTGGGCTCCCTCCTGTGCCTGGCCTGCTCTCTGGGAAGAGATGGGACATTGCTTTTGATGTCAGAAGCGGTGACACTGTTGTGTAAATCTAGATAGAAATGGCAATAAACTCTACTTTTTATATATGTGTGTGCCCCAAGCTGTGTCTGTGGCTGGGAAGGTGGGGAACAGTGGTGGTGCTGAGGAGGAGGCTGGGGCTTGCTGAGATGGGGCTGGTGAGAATAGTGGGCTGGTGCTGTTCTCCAGCTGGGAAAACCTGGCAGCTCCCCACCTTAGTGAGGGATCAGCCCCCCTTAGACAGCCCTGGCTGAGCCAAGATGGGGTTCTGGAGACGTGAGCAGGCAGCCCCTTCCCAAGGGCTGTGTGTGCAGTAGGGAAAGGTGCCATGAACCTGCAGGTCTCTGTCCCCTGTGTCACACCTGTGGCGAGGGTGTGTGCAGGGCAGGCTTGGGGGGCAAACAGGAAGGGGGCTTTTCTCAGGCTGTGCAGAGCTGTATGTACCTACAGCTCTGCTCTTCCTCCAGAGTTTTTGTTCTCACTTCTCAGTCATCATTAGTATTTTGGGTTTGGTTTTTTTCATTTTGAACCATCCCAAAGGGATGTGAGGGTCAGAGGATGGGTCATCTAGATTGAACAGTGCTGGATGGGGCTTGAGAGTGCCCCAACTCTGTCCTAGGTCACAGCCAGCCTTCAATTCAACTCCATGGGGGTTGTGGGAGAGGGCAAAAAACCCCTAAATCCTCCATCTCTGGGCATGCTGGTGGCTATGACAGGTTAAAGGCTGGTAGGTGCCTGGAGGTGTGTGCACAGAGCCTTAGGCTGGCAGGATGTTTGAAGCCAGGTGCCAGGGTTTTATACCTGGACACAACTGCTCAGCCAGCTGGTGCCATCCCTGGGCTGGCATTGCCCAGGCCCAGGGGAGGGGGGAGGTGGCCGTACCCTGTGCTGTGGCTTCGGGTGTCTATTGTGGTGAGGACAGCTCAGCCCCAGCCCCACGTGAGTCATGGCGGAGGTGGGTACGGTTGGCACCCTGGAAACGCCGAGTAAACAGCAAAACACAGGCCATGGGGTCTCGAAACCATTGTTGGGTGGCTGTCTCCTCCCTGTCCTGTCTGTCCCAGGACTGGGAGCCCACTGCAGCCTCACACAGGCAGCCCTGCAAGCACTCTAGTGCGAGTGCCTTGCATGTGTGAGTATATGTGTGATTGCTTTCCTTGTGTGTGTAAACAGGTCCAGGCCCCCTGTACCACATAGTTGTGCATCCCTTGCACACAGTGGTGCTACAACAGGCTGCGAGGCACACACACAGCTCACCCCCAGTGCTGCCAGCCTCCCCAAGTGGGGCACAGCTGCTCCAGGAAGGGCTGTTCCACAGGGCAGCTGGATCCAGCTGTGCTCACACCGGTTGGGTCACTACAGTTGGTGTTAGGGGTGCTGGGAGATGGTCCATCTGTCCTTCTGCCCCTCTCAGCTGGGGAAGGTTTGGGCAGCAGTGATGAGCTCTGTGCCCCGTTTGTCCCTGCTGCACCCTGCAACCCAGCTGCATTCAAAGGGTGCAGGGATGGTGTTTGGAGTAGTTTGCCGCCTCTCCCCGTACTCTATCCCCTCCCCACAGCCTTGGGATGCCCCACAGCCCCTGTGTGCCTCTGAGCAGGGGGACAGGCAGTGGCTTCCAGGCAAACCCCACTCGTCGCAACCACCTTCCCCAAACCACTCACTCCAGCTCAGCCTTCCTCCCACGGGTGGGCAGAGCCTTCCCCTTCCCTGCAGCGTGGTGTGACTCGATGCCAGCCAATGGCACAGGGCAGCCTCTGCAGAGCAACCCCCTCTCCTGCTGGCCCGCGGCGCCCGAGGGGTTAAGGCGCGGGAAGGACCCGAGAAACGGCGGATTTGTGAAAAAATTAGAAACTGCTGCACAGAGCGGGCACGCCCGGCCCGGGGTGGGGGGAGCTGCCTGCACACCCCGGCATCCCGCAGCCCCTGGCTCCCCGCACCAGGCCCCCCTCGGCCCCCAGTGTCCCGCACCCGGGTCCCCCACTCCTGACTGTCTCAGCTCAGGGCCACGATGGAGAAAAGGGCTCGGGGTTCGTGTTGTTGCAGCGAGGGGGGCGGGGGGGTTGTCCATGTAGGTGATCCTCAGCGCAGAGAGTGCAGGTGAGCAGGAGCCTGGGAGGAGTTTTGGAGCAGCAGGGGAAGGGCAGCAGGGTTTGGGGGTCCTCCCAAGGGTCAGGGAACAGGGAAGGCATCCCCCAGCCCTGCACTTTCCGCTCCTCCGCTAGGTTCTCCTGGGGAGATTCCACTCCAGCCAGGCAGAAGGGCCTTATGCAACATCCCTCCCTCCGCCTCAAACACTGCATCTCTCCCTGCTCCTCGAACTGAACGCAGTGTCCCAGCCCAGCCCAGCCCCGCGGGAGCCTTGCGGGGACATGTGTGCCTGGGATTTTCCACGCAGTCCTTAGAGCCCAGCAACCCCATGGGTCCAGATCAGCTCGGGCCTCTGGCGGGGCTGGGGTCAGCCCACCACAGCTGCCTGGGGTCACTCGCAGGCCTGGGGACCCTGTCAGAAGGGAAGCTGTGCTGCACAATGGAGGCTCCCACTGGAGAGTCGCACAAGCCGTGGTGCCAGCCCTGAGCAAGCCACAGCTTGGTGTCATGCGGGTTGGTGCATGGCAGGAGCAAGAGCTGGCCAGAGCTCACGCAGGCAGCCAGGGTGATTGGGCTCTGTCTGCAGCAGCCCCCCAGGGACACCTGCACAAGCGTTGCATGGGCACTGGAACCCCCCTATCTGGGTACTGCGGGACAGGAAGAGATGCAGCATGAGGATGTGCCAGCAGCAAGCCAGGCTTGCAGGACTCATCCCTCAGGAATCCCTGCAGCAGGGTGGGTAGGCTGGGCAGAGGGGGTGCCCCGTTTGTGGCTGAAGAATTGAGGGTACTTGTATAGCCTGTTTCCTTCCCCACAGTTCACCCACCCTTCTGCTCTGCCTCAGTTTCCCCTCTGCAGTGTTCATGTCTCCTGGGAAGGGGGTTTCTTCCAGGCAGGGCCAGGCTGGAACCCCAGCATGCCTCCAAACAGTCCCAGCTGGGGATGGGGTTGCTGGCCCCCATGGAAGGCAGGCTCTGACTCCAAGCTCATGCAGGCAGAGGGACGGGAGCTGTTCCCAGTGCGCATGTGTGCCGGGAGCTGCTGGCAAGGCTGCCTGCCATGGGCACGCTGCAGCTGTGCCCTTTGCCAGCACTGTCAGCCCACGGGCACTGGCACCTGTGGGGTACAGGCAGCACATTCCAAAACAGCACAGGGAGTCCTTGTGGAGTGGCTGTTGTTGTCCTGGTGTGTGCCATGCTGCTGTTATATAACCGTGGGGAACCAGCCCAGGCCTGTGCCCTCTGCTCGGGGCTGGGACGGGACCCAGCAGTGCCAGCTGCCAGCCCCCTTAGGGCTTTTGGTCCCCTGACAGGTGAGGGGGCTGTTTGCCCTTCCCAGGGGTACTGCCGCCCCCTGTCACCCACCAGCCCCAGTGGGATGGGGACCTCCTGGACCAAGCCCAGTCGGCCATGGAGAGCAGGGGCTGCCTGTGCCAGGGGCTCAGTGCTGGGGTGGGGGGCCGAGGACAGGGCTGCTCAGATGGGTACACGGTGTTCCCTTGTGGTTTGTGTCCCTAGCACCCTGCCCTGACACCTGGTCACAGGCATTTGTTGGTATCAGGAAGTGAAACAAACATCAGGCAGTCGCCTGGCAGCGAGACCGCAGCCGCCCCAGTGTGCACTGCGCTCCCGCCGAGCTCCCACCACCACCACCTGCCCCTGGCACAGCACCTCTCCCTGCCCTGGAGACTGCTGGGGATGCCTAAGGTGAGCCTCAGGCTCATTCTCTCCACCCTCAGGTGTTCTCCCTGCATCCCTGCATTTTTCCCATTGGGAAAAAGAAAAAATGAATGCACTGAACACCTGCATGGTTTGAGACCTATGGGCTGCAGCCACGTCCCCAGCCTGGTCAAGTCCTGTGAGCAGACAAACTTGTCAGCAGGGTTTGCTGTGGTAGGCAAGAGGCAGTGGGTTTTAAACTTAAACAGGGTTAGGTTTGATCAGATAGAGGGAAGGAGTTTTTTGCAATGAGGATGGATAGGCATTGGTACAGGTTGCCCAGAGAAGCTGTGACTGCCCCATCCCTGGAAGTGCTCAAGGCCAGGTTGGATAGGGCTTGGAGCAACCTAGGACAGTGGAAGGTGTCCCTACCCGTGACAGGAGGTTGGAATAGATGACCTTTAGAGGTCTCTTCCAACCCAAGACATTCTGTTCTGGAATTCCATGATTCTATGACTCTTTGGTCTGGCTAGGTCCAGCTGTCACTGGAGGTCCCTGGCTGTGGCACAGGAGTGTCATGTTTCTGGAAGCCGGAAGCGCTGGCTGCCCTTTCATCCCCATCCAACTGGAGAAAGGGCAGCCCAGCGAGGAGCCATCTGTCCACAGTCGGCCATGGGTCAGCATATGGGGAGCCACAGCTTTGTCCCCATGGTGAGGTGGCCTTGTGTGTAATCCTCTGGATAGACACTTCCCAGGGCTGCGAAAGCCATGGGACCTGCTGTGGCAAGTGGATTTCAGCTTCCCAGATAGAAACAAGGGCAAACAGCCCCAAGGAACTGAGTTTAAAGGAGCAGGAGAGGAGAGGGATGTGTTGTGTGAGGGTTGTGTTAGGGACAACTGGGACGTGCTGTTGAGCGACAGCATCAAAACCAAGAGTTGCTGAGGAGGGTGGAAACCAGCCAGGTCATGCAGGAGAGTGACAAGAGTGCAAAAGACACATAAACAGCCTGAGATGCCTCCTGCGTGTCCATGCCAGAGCCAGTGTGACAGGTCCCTGAGGTTAATGGGATCTATCAGAGGCGATAAGGAGGCAGCTAAGCAGTAAAATGTTCCCGAGAAAGTAAACTTCCTCATTCCAGCCAAGAAAGGGAGATTGGTTGAGAGCAAACAGCAGCAGGACAAACAACTCAATTAGAAACAGTAAGTTCTCAAACCCAGACAAACAACTCAGACACGGAAGGTTTCATGTGGGAAGAGCCACGCTTGCAGCGAACACTTCCCTGTGGGACTGCCACTTAATGAATGAGCACTTGGAGTTACAGAAGGTGCCAGGGATTATCTGGGATTTAGGGGCCTGGGGGACCTGGCCAATTTGCTTTAATTGATCATTAGAAACAGCATAATCCCTGGGAAAATCAGTGTGAGAAATCCGGGCGCCAGGCCCTGGGACGACTTTGCAGGGGCTTACAAGAGGGCACAAGTCATGGAGGGGTTGACTCCATTCCAGAAGGGGCACAGAGGCTCCCGAGGACAAGTGGCTTGGCTTGTTCCTGACCCCCTGGGGGCTGCCCACGGGCTAAGTCCCCAGCCCCCTGCCCAGTGCCCTGCCTGCAGAAGCAGCTGCTCACACTGCCCCAGCCTCAGGGGCAGAACCGAGGGACAAGGGTTGACCTGCACCCTGGGCAAGGCTGATCTCTCTGTTCTGTCACTTCATGTCCCACTGCCACTCAAGCCCAGGGCTGCCTGCAGGCCGTGCTGGGGCAAGAACAGGCAGCTGGTGACCCTGCTGTGGGTGACGTTGGGGGCAGCCCTGTACCGGGTTTACACCATCTCCAGACACTGACATGGGCATTTTCCCCTGAGCTCAGTACTCTGATCTCCCTGGCTGGCATTTGAGGTATCTCCTGTCAGCCTTCCCAGCCCTGTCAATGATTACCCAGGACAGAGGTTACCGAAGAGCCACCAGAACAGTAACAAAGCAGAGACAACAACCCCAGACAAACACCAGCCATGCTGGCCAGGGCAGGGTGCCAGCTCAACAGCTCCTGCACAGCTTTTTGCTGACACAGCTGTGACCTGTGGGGCCACTCCACTGCCTCGCTACCCAAGAGTGGTCTGCTACAGAGGGACAAACAAGGACCCCTGAGTGGCCTGACCCTCTCCTTGCCTCTGCAAAGCCAAATTCTCATCGCCACGGTGGGTCAGCCGTGACAGCCCATCTGTCCCCAGTGGGGATGCCAGAGGCGTCACGGGCCCCTGCGCTGGAGGAGATCAGGGCCCTGGCTGGTGATGCCATGCAGCATTCAAGCATGTTTGTTGTGTCTGAACCCTCCTCTGCCCTGCACAAGCACCACTGCCCGAGCTTGGCTTGCTGCAAGTGGTGGCAGTAACCCTGTTGGAGTTAAGGGTCAGCTTCAAGGCATGAGGTCTCCCTGGCTCTGGGGTCACAACCTGGAGTCCCTGCTGTGGTGTTTTGGTCTTTGGTTTTGGCTGTGGAGCCTCCCTGGCATTTCAGAGAAGGGGTCCCTAGGTGAAAGGCTTGCCTGCAGCAGGCACCAGTAGCATCCAGGCCTTGGAGGAGACAGCAAGAGGTGGGCTGCAAGAAACCACCTCTCTCCCAGAGGATGTGTGGGCTCTGTTTGTACTTGCACAGTGCAAAGCAGCATGACACTTCTAGCCTTTCTCCTCTGCCCCTGGAGATACATCCCCCTGAACCTCCTTGCACTCTCCCCTCAGTCAATCCAGTAATTCTTCTGTGCCTACAGCAGAAGACACACTGGCAAGGTTAAGGATGGTCCTTGGCCACCTCTGAGCCAAAAATAGCTAAACTTCCTGTCCCAGAGGTCCCAGAGACATGAAATGGGGCTCCTGACCTGCCAGGAGGATCCCAGTGATCTGGAGCTTGGAACATCAGCATGGCCCCATTTTTAAGCAGCAAACTCTGGGAGAAGTGTTGCCCATCGCAGAGCTGCTGCTGCTCCCCAACAGCCTTGTGCTCTTGTGAGAAGCCCCAAGGATGCTTGAGCTCAGGTGATGCAGACAGAGCGGTCTGTGGGTGCTGGGGCCCCTTGGCTGCCCTGGCCCTCTCTGCAGCTCCCCACAGCATGGGCTGACCATGGATGACAAGGCTGATGTGGTGGCAGGGGCACTGTGCCTGGAGTGGCACCATGGGGAGATGGTGGGAGGGCAGGCAAGGGGTGGCCACTGCCAGGCGAGGGGCTGGTGGCTGCAGCCTTGCCAGCACCCTGTTACTTATTCTCCAGGAGGGAACCTTTGGACTGTGGAAGGTTCGAGGCTCAAGGAGGGTGGGGGCGAAGGCAGAGTCCAGTCTGGACTCCATCTCTCCGGCCTCCCTCAGCGAGGTGACTGCCAGGCTGGGAAAATGCATGTGCAGGGCTGGGGTGAACACACTGCACAGAGGCTGGAGCATCTCCTCCAGCAGTGGAGCTCACATATCAGGAGGTCCTTTTCAGCTCCCCCATTCACTCACGTCCCCCTCAGTTTGGGCTGAGCCAAGTGTGGGGGCCAGACCCCTGCAGCCCCTGTGCAGTGTGAGCAGGTGTGAGCACGGGGCATGAGGGGATGCAGAGCAGGACATACTCTGTCCTGAGAATGACACAGTGCCGTCCCATCTTGGTGCAAAGGGGCTCCATCAGCCTAGGGACAGGTGCAGAGAGCTCATCCTGGGCAGGAGAGCTTGTCCTGGGTCTCTCCAGGCTGTCTCCATCCCAGCACTGACCCCGCGACAGTGCCGCTGGACAGCCCCCGCACCCTGGACTGTGCTCACGTGGCCGCGGCAGCAGCCCCTGCCCTGTGCTTGGCAGCAGGGAGGGACCGCGGGCACCGCGGCTGCATGTCGGCTGCCACAGCTTCCAGCCGGGACTGGCTTCCTCCCGTGGAGGTTCCCAATTAAACCAATTTCTCGGACAGCTTCAGTGATGCAGGAGCCAGAGCCTTTGTAGTTGTGCGGCCCCTTGGGCCACCCCCAGGGTCTCCCTGTCCCCCCAGCGCCCTCCCCATCCCTGGGGCAGCACCTGCTCTCTCGTGTAACACGTGGCCTGATCCCCTGAGGTAGTGCTGCCACTGGCCCCGCTGCTCTCCATAAGCTTTATTGGGAACATATCCCAGCAGGAGCCGAGTACCGGGGACTGTCCCAGCCTCGCCAGGCACAAATAAGGCAGCGCCATGCTGGGATGTGAGCCGGAGGCACCTCTGAAGCTGCCGCCTGGTCCGGGCCCCACCGGTGCCAGCCCGCTGTGCCCAGGATCCGTGGCGCCGAGCAGAGCAGCACATCAAAGCCCTTCTTCCCTCAGCTCCCCACCACCCCAGCCAGGCACAAAGAGGGGATTTGGCCAGGGAGTGGCAGGGAAGACGAGCAGGCAGGGCCAGGGCCTCTGTGGGGGTGTGCCAGGGAGATGGATGTCTTCCCACTCCAAGCACCCCCTTCCACCCACTGGAGCTCGTTCCCAGGATATAACAGATACTCAGAGTGGCTGGGGTGGAATATGGGTGGGAGCATCTGGGTGGGAACACAGTAGGGGCCAGAGAGAGGCTTGCATGCACAGCCTGCACTGATGGCTGGGAGCGGAGACAGCAGTGGGTGAGCTGAGCCGGTCACCCCAGGGCATGGGAGCCCCAGTCCCACAAGACCTGAACAGATGGACAGGTAGAATGGTGGCAGGGACCTAACAGGAGGATGCAGCAAACTCCTGGGATGTGACTACAGCAAGAGAGACCCAAAGGTGTCCCAGGCTGGGTGAGACAGTGCTTAGACACACACCAGGGTCCCTGTGCCAGCCAGTGGTGCGGGGGCTGTGCTGGGGGCAGGTGAGATGTGGGCTGGGGCCAGGTGGCAGACAGAGCCTGTGTGGCGGTGGTGGTGCTGCTGCTGGCCCTCGTTCACCAGCACGGTGAGACACTGCACTCACACTCATCAGGCTCACGCACTCAGCCCTGCACCCAAGGCACTGGCACACACACACACGTGGCACTGGCCCACGGGCACATGCCTGGCTCCATGCTCAGCTGGACCCCCGGGCAGCCTCTGCGGTGGCTGAAGGCTCCAGAGGTGCAGGTGAGACTCTGCTGTAGGGAGAAGAATGTGAGCAGCTTGGCTGCTCCGGCAGCGCTTTGGGAATTTGGGTGCAGTGGCATACATGGTGTGGAAATCCCTGGCGCTGACACTGCCTGGAGCTCTGGCCCCTCCACAGCACAGGGGCTCAGGGACCGAGGGCAGCACGGCTGGGGCCAGGCAAAGAGTCTGGATGGCAAAGCACTGAGCAGCGGTGACCGCGTGCTCCGCAGATGGGTAATTATTGTTATTGTTATTATTGTAATTACAATAACAGCAACAGCTACTGCTGGCTGCCGTTGCATCACTGCTGGCATCATCATTGTCATCGCGTTGGGAAAGTGCCGCCCCAGGGCAGGAAGCGCCTGAGCCAGCGTCTGTCCTGCAGTTTGTCCCTCTCTAGGGGGGCCTCACAGCACTCTGTTCTTCTGTCCGGGGACCCACAGCCCAGGACTCTGCTCTGTTGCCTGCAGGTATCTGGACTGAACAGGACAGATGGAGCTGGAGATGAGCTGACAGCTCCAAAGCACCCTGCTGATCCCTGGGCTGTGCCTCTTCCCCAGGTCACTCCCTGCCAGGAGCTCACCCTGTCCCCAGGGCCTGGCAGGGTGTCATTTGGGGTACAGCCAGGGTGGGTGTCACCGTCCAGAGCTCTGCCTCTGCCAAGGAGGACGCATCACTCATGAAAGGGCCCATGTGGCTTCCCAGCTCTCCTCCCACGCCAGCAAACACTGCCATTAATGAAGGGATTATTAGGGAATTAAGGGTTGGAGCAGCAAGCAGGTCTGGGCTGTGGGCTGCAGAGGGCCAGGGATTACCCTGGGACAGCAGTCTGGTGCCAGTACCCTTCCCGCTGGAGCTGGCACTGCTGGAAAGCTGAGCCCAGAGTGCTGGAGCCCAGCCAAGCTGGCAGTGCCTGGCCTCTGCTCCTTTGGGAAGCAGGGATGCTGCACACCTCTCTCCTTCCATGTCACCTGCTTGTCCTCAACCTCTAGGTCCCAGAGGGTTCCTGCTCCGTGGCTGGGGGCTCCCAGCTCTATTAGGTAGCAAGATGGGGGTGCCAAACCTCCTGGGCTGGTGGAGCAGTGCCTGGGAGCCAGTGTTGCCCAAAAGCTTACCAGCTGCCCTGGGCAAAGGGAAACACTCCCCAGCTTCCTGTAACTGCTTACTCTTCCTGTAACTGCTTCCAACTTGGACAGCCTACACTCAGCAAAGGCTCCCACCCCTCCTGCTTTGCCCCCAGCTGCCTGCTTCCTTCAGGATGCTGTGGGAGAGTAGGGCTGCTGCTGTCCCTCACAGGGCTGAGTCCCCTGGCATTTCTGGCTGCCCCAGTTCTGGCCCACCGTGTCCAACGCAGCCTGTTGAATGCCTCCACGTCACCACGCAGAGGGGAGGAAGGTCCTTCTCAACCTGGGAGCAAATCCTTGCTCCAAGCCGGACCTGGATTACGCTAAGGGGCTTGTGGCAGCAGCAGGTCTGTCTCGAGCCCTCCCGCTGCTGCGTGGCTGCAGCGTCATGCCTTGGAGAAAGGAGCACACGTGTGGGGACACGTGAGCACACACAGAGATCCTGCGCTAGGGCTGGCTTGGGCATCCCACCAGTACCCGAACCACTGAGGCTGTGACCTCTCAGCGTTCCTGTATTGGGGAAACAGAGAAGGAACGTGTCATTTTAACAGCTCTGACCTGGCTCTGCTCCCCTCTGTCTGCCCCTCACAAAAGCTCTGCTGGTGGGTGACCCACAGGCACAGCAGCAGAGCTGGGCAGGGGCGGGGGCAGGGGCAGGGGTGATTCTGCTCACACGCTGGGTGCGATTAGGCAGCCAGAGGCTGCTGCAAAGAGCACTGCTGCAGCATGGGAAAGCCACAATACTAATTAATCCAGGCACTGGCTGGAGGCCAGGATAGACCTTCCAGGGCTGTGGGGATTCAGGCAAGAAGAGAAAATGCCCCTGTAGTGGGTGGGTGCCTAACCAGGGCCTGGGTCTGGCAGTCAATGTGCCCACCCCTGGGCTGCATCCCTGCCCCACACCTTGGGGTCACCAGCTTCTGCCTAGGGCTGGAAGAACCAACCCCCGCCCCTGCCACCACCCTGGGGACATTTCAGCTCAGAACCCTTGGCCAAGAGGGGCCAGCAGCTAGGGATGGGAAGGTGACAGCATAACTTCATGGCCCAGAGGGTGTTTGGAGGTCCCTGGCCATCTGAGCCCCATCCCAGCCACAGGCCAGTCTCCCAGTGTGCTCATCCCTGTGGCATCCAGAAGCCGGGTGCCAAGAGCCAGGCACAGTGCTCTATATAAGTCCAGCACATCTGCTCTCTGCCCGCTGCTCCCATCACAATGGCAGGTGGGAGCCAGGCCAGAAATGCCTTTCCTTTCCTACCTCCTTAGGGCAGTAGGATGGATGGAGGTGGGAAGGTCATAGGGAAGGTTGAGGCAAGAAACTGAACCCAGAGACTGGCCTGGTACCCTCACTCCCGGCCTCTCCCACTGCATCCTGTCCCTAGGATGGTCCCATCACTGGTGGGTTATCCTGATGGGACTCAGCCTTCAGACTCCTCCTCCCATGAGCTTGAGCTGCTCTGTGCAGCCTGGCTCTGCTCACCACCTCTCACATCTTCTGCCACCCTCCATGAGCATCACAGGGCAACCTGCTCCAGGGCATTTTCCAGAGCTGGGTCTGTAGCTCTTGAAAGCAGCCAGGCACCCTGAACCCCCTCATCTCACCCAGGTGTCTTGGTTAGAAACTGTGTGGAAGTGAGGAACGTGTGTCTCCACATCTACCAACCAAAGCACCAGTGCCTGGGGGAGAAGCTGAAGGGACTTTCCAGCCCAAACCACTTCTAGGAGGGATCAGCTCCCAGACACTTCAAAACCAGAACATTTTCTTCCTGCTGCAAGCTAAATTTTTGCATCAGGCAGGACTGATTATTTTTAATGATCCATAGATGGAGAAACAGGCACTGTGCTTCTGTTAACTTTGTTTTGTTTGGGAATCTCCCAATTTTCAGGTCTAACGGATCCCACAGATGATGCCCCATTGGCATGGAGGGAGCCTGGTAGGGAGGGCCTCTGGGCTGAAAGCTGAGATGTGCTGTGCCCTGTATTTTTAGAAGCTGGAGACAGCCAGCTGGATCCTACTCCAGACCCACCCTACCTTGCTCTGACCCTCTAAACTCTGGGTTTCCAGGTCCAGGTGCCTTGGGACACGTAAAAAGCTTCTGCCCACAGCAGTGTCGTGCTGCTGCCAAATGCAGCCACGCAGAATAGGACTTATTTTTTTATTTAAAACCGGTCTCTTCAGGTGGTTGCCATGGAGGTAACATTCTCATGTCTGTCATATCCCTTCCAGGACAGGGAGCACATTCTGAGGGTGCCACTGGTGTTGCAGGGGCTGACGGTGGCAGCAGCGCTGGCAGGATTGGCCCACTGCAGTTTGTGCGCAGCTGGGCACGTCACGGCCGTGGGATGCCAGAGAGCTTTGAGGCACTGGCTGTACCACCCATGACTCTGACTGGATGTATCCCAGGAAGGGCTACACTGTGCCCGGGCACCACGCTGCTCCTGCATCCCCCTCTGTTCCTGGCCTGCTGAGCTCTGGCCCACGGAGGAGCTGCTGCTCGGCCGTGACCATGTTTGGGTGTTTTTGAGCCAGTGGATGACTCAGATCTCTGTTCCCAGGACTTGTTTACCAAGCTGGGTGAGAGCAGTAGGAGTGTGAGGCCGGCAGCGTGGTGGCCGCGCAATGCCCAGTGTGCCCCCGGCGTGCAGCTGCCCCTGCCACCCACTCCCATCCTCGTGCTGGGACAAGGGACTTCTGCTCTTGGAGTGAGAGGTTGCTGGCCCCCACTGAGCGTGGGGAGCCCTGGGGAGGGACGTGCTCAGGCTCACACAGAAAGGCAGAGGCAGACCTGGACGTGCTGCTCCAAAGCGGGCCATTCCAGGCTGGTTTACCCCCTCCTGACAGGATCACCCCAGCAGGTAGGTCCTTCTGTCCTAACTTAATGTGCTGATCCCATGCAGCGCCTTGCCAGTTCCATGGCTGTGCCCCCATCCCTCTGCCGGCTCTCCCAGCTGGCAGCTGGGGGTCTCTTGGAAAACAATCCGCTTCTTGCCCTGTCTGGAATAGCAGCTTGGAAAACACAGTGCAAAAATCCCCAGGACTGAGCAATGAGCTGCTGCTCTCCTGCAGCTGATCCCACTGCCCTTGCACCAGGGCAGTGTTCCCAGGGGTCTGGGGAGCCTCACCAGCATCCCCTCCCAGCTCCCCACTCGGCACAGCCATAGGCATCATCTCAGCCCTCCTGACTGCAACAGCTCCAGGGTTCTGCTTTGGCCACTCTCTGTGGACATCCCAAGGCTTCTCTCCACCCTGCCCTGCCCTGGCCATCCCCATCCCCAAGCCAACTGTTGCTCTGGGAGCATGAACCAAAACTTGGTGCTTCCGCCTGCCCACGGTGTCTCACAGCACTGCCCAAAATAGCTCAAAAAGCCTTAAAATATTGCTGCCCACTCAGCCCAGCCAGTACCCCGAGGAAGATGTAGGAGTGTGTGCAAGGGAGGGGTGAGCAAGCAGAGGGACCAGCCCAAAAACGTACATCCCATGGGATCATCATTTCCCCAAGCGTGCAGGAAAACAACTGTTGCTGTGGCGACAGCTCAGCGCTTGCTGCTTCCTCCCACAAAATGGGGTGACACGACGTCACCAACCGGCCGGCCGACGGGGAGTGTGGCCACGGCCGTGACTCAGAGCTGGCCACCGGCCCCGGCCCCGCCTGGTTCCAAGCCTCCCCCCTCCTCCTCTCACCACGCCTGGGCATCTCTGCCTTTCTTAGAGCACCCATCAGGCAGCAGGATGTGGAGCCTGGATCACGATCAGCACGTTCAGGCGCGGACATGGGGTGTTCCCATCCCTCCAGCCCTGTTCTGGATTAGCCAATACCGGCCCCCTCCCTGGCGTGTCCCCTCTGTATCACCCTGAAGTATTCTCTCCACAAGTGAAATGCTTCTCAGCGCTCTCAGGTTAATCCCGCTCCGCTGCCAAAGCATCCAGGGGAGGTGCTGATCTGGAGGCGTACACGGTTCATGAGCCGGAGGAGTGGAATCAGGGAAGCGGGATTAGGGCAAGCGGGATCGAGGGAAGCTAGGTATAAGCAGTGCGAATTGCCCTGTCTCTCCTGAGGACCAGCCATCCTGACACACTCACGGCACCTCCAGGGAATGCTAATCCCCCTCTATTAAACTCAGATTACATAAAACTCTTTTTCCAGTTCTTGCTCTCCCTCTGGCTCTGTGCCGCCGGGGAGGACCCCTCTTCCCAGTTCCCCGAGCTCCAGCATCGGGCCAGTCTCCAGGCTGAGCTCTCCCCATATCTCCCTCACAGAGCCGGATGCACGGGAGCACTCCTGGAGGGTCTCCTCTCCCCCTGTCCGGGCACCCCAGCGTCTCTGCATGTCCCAGCGCACAGACCCAGAACGTGCTGAAGGTGTTTTAAAGCTGAAAAACAGGGGAATCCCAGGGGAGGCAAGACCAGAGCTGAGCTGTGATGCTTCTCAGAAACAGTTTTCCTGAGAAAGCAAAGAAAGAACCCAAAATCCCAGCTGCCCTATTGCTGCTTATTGCCACCCACCGAGCACACCTAACCAAAGGAACAGCTGCTTCCAGACCCCCAGACTCTACCCAAGGCTGCAGCATCTCAAGTGGGAGGGTCAGGACTGTCCCAGGAAAGCTCCTTTTTGCCCATGCCAGGACACAGCAGCATGGGGCTCCCAAAAACCTTCATTTTGCTTCCCTGAGCCACAGGGTACCTTCTTCTTGGGGGTTCTCAAGCAGGCTCTGGACTCCCACCCCATCATGGAGCAGAGCCATAGCGTAGACACCTGGAGCTTCCTTATCACCAGACAAGGAGCCAGAGACCAATTCTAGCTCCCCCAAGTCCCCAGTACCCCTCCTCTCCCATCCGCGATGCCCTCAGCCCCCATGTGCTCTGTGCTGCCTGTTTGTGTGCTGCTGCCCTGGTTACCAACCACTGAGTCACCACCAAACCTCCTCACGGGCAGGGAAGCCCAGACTCATATTTTCCATGGGAATCCTACAGTTCATTCAGCCTTCTGAGGTGGGGAGAGATGCTGACAGTAGTGGGCAGAGATGTTGACAGGGCAGGGATGTCCCAGGGACCAGGGCTGCCCGCGCAGGGAGCTGCTGAGGGCACATCCAAGCCCTGAAAGGGATGCTGGGGTTTCCTTGGGCCTGCATTAGTGTATGATCTGGGCAACAGATCCAGGAGAAATCCTTCTGCAGCAGCTGCCCACAAGTGGGTTCACTCCCAACGTGTGCTTTGTGAACCCACATGCGGGCGCTGAGGCTGTTCACCCCTTCTTATCCCCAGTTTTGCAATGTTGCAAAATTATCCCCGACTACCCACAGCCCCCCCAGCACAGGCTTGCGAGGAACCAGCATCTGGAAGGGATCAGCGCTGTAACCACTGCGGGGAAAGGGGAAGGCTATAAATAGCAGCAAGTTTCCAAATCAAAGCTTTAAAAACAACAACCAAAGAACACAGGCTGAGGCGCTGGCTTTTCTGCCCAGCATGTTTATATATATAGTCATTTTTTTATTCCTCGCTTGTTTTCAATCTTCCCTCACTGCTGGGATGTTCTGGGTCTGTCCTCTTTCCCACTGGGCAGCTTCCCAGAGACACATTTCTTGGAAGGTTGTAACCTCTTTTAGTAAATAAATCTCAGGCAAGAAGGTCCCAGCACCCATTTTCCACTCAAATAGGCTTGTCCTTGGTTTGGGGGTGCCACAGGGCTGGCCTTGGTGGCCCCAGGGTGCTGTGGGCACAGCATGGAGGACATTGATACTCCATCGAGTGGAGGGGTGATGTTTTCTGGGGGAGCTCATTGGCAATGGGAAAATCTCAGCACCCGCGAGGAGAGTCTGGATGCACACTTGAGTTTAACCCTCATGGCTAAGAGGTGGTGCTGGGGGAGAATTGAACCTGGGAAACTCCCTGGCTGCTTTGAGGGTTTCCTTTGGACCATCCTGAAACAGTGCCCCTTTGCTCAGGCATGGACACTCCTCAGAATGACTCAAGCCCAATCCCAGATATAGTTCCCTAACCCTATATTGGGAATAGGCATTGCACCTTCAGGGTTCTTCCCACTCTCCCTGCTGGGGCTCATGCACTCACTTTCCAGCCCCTCACAGACACCACAGCTCTAATAATGAATCCTTCCTGGACCTTTTGTGGCCCCAATGGTATGTCCTATGGGACATGTGTTCTGCAGGGTAGTGGTCCACAGCTCCTGGTTGAGCAACTCAGATACTGCAAGGCAAGGGAGCAAGGAGAAATCGCACCTTTTCTAGAGCAAATTACTCTCCAGCTTGAAATCACGAACCATGGGTCAAAGTCCTTGAGCCCTGGTGGGCCCCTGCCATCTCCCCCTGCCCACGACTTCTCAGTGACTGTGGGTAGTGGCAACCAAGCCTCAACAAATGTGGATGCATGGCCTCCTGCACAGACCAAGCCAGTACTGCCGCGTTCATCCTGGTTTAATTGCTCACTAGAGTTGTTTTGCTGGAAGGGCTGAGGTCTGGCAAGCTCTGTTCTGGCAGCAGTGCTGTGGTGCAGCCGGGCCAGCAAGGCATGACACACACGTTTGAGAAATAACCTCATAAATCCTCTTAATTCAGCCGATGAATCATTCCCACTCCCTGTGGGCTCCCTTCCCGTGCGCCAAGCCTCACTGCCTCTGCTCTGGGAAACAACACAGCCAAAAACTACCTGGGCAGTGTTATCCCCTGAGCAGTAACAGCAGCACTTCCTGCCCCCTCCCTGCAACCCTTTGCTCTTCCCAGCACTCCCAGCCTCCTCACGGAGCGCTGGGAGCTGCCTGGCACCTCCGTGGCATTCCACAGCCAGAGCAGCCAGACACCTCCAGCTCCGCTCTCTCAGCCTCCCCAGGCCAAGCGGGGAAGAGGACATGAGGCACTGGAAGCAGTCACGCCAGGAAAATACAGGGACAATTTTGCAGCCACCCCTTGGGATGCTGGCTGCTGTTAAGCTAAAACCACGTGAGAGTGGGACCAGCTTTCAGGGGACCCACTGGCACCCGAGGCCACGGTGACGGCCTGAGGCAACACATGGCTGACACCAGCACAGGCAGCCAGGTTGTTGGCAGCTGAACGGTGAACTGCAGGGTGGCTGTGAGCAGCACCCCAGAGAACAGCCTTGTACCCCAGTCTAAAGGCAGAGCACAGCAGGCTGTGCTGGCCCAGCCCGCACCGAGTGGCTCCGGGTGTCCCTGTCACAGCAGGGATTGTGCCATCAGCCCACAGAAATGCCAGCATTTTCCTTCTCTGGATGATGGATGGTCTCCAAACTTATCCCACAAGGAAGTAATCAAGTGGGTTGCTTGATAATTTGGGGCAGGGAGAGGATGGCACAGCCTCAAGCTATGCTGTCCCTTGTAGAGTAGGAAGCAGCCCTGCCTCACAGCAGGGACAGGATCCTGGGCGAGCTGGCAGCACCCCTTGGCAGGACTGGGGTTACCATGGGAAGGGGAAGGCTCCACCATATCCATCCAGATGGATGAACATATCCACCTAGTTCAATGTCACAGCTGACACTGGTGTCAAAAGCACCAGGATCAGAGCAGGATGTTCCTGTTCAGGCGATGGTCCCTGCCTCGCCCTTGGCGAGGGGCTGGTGCTCCAGAAGACTGGTGCATCCATGCAGCAGCATTGCTGCCCACTCAGGCCCACGCTGACATGGATATGTCCGGGGTCAGTCCTCTCCATCCCCTTCTGGGATGGGTGTGCAGCCCACTAGCTGCAACCTTTTTGGGGGAGAAACACCAGAGTGAGAGGTCTGGATGTCACACAGCCCACTGTTAATATGCATTAACAGGTGCATATTTGCCCAGGGGTGCTGTGGAGCTGTGGCACCTTCCCGTTTCCATCACACCCCCTTCGTGGCAGCATCCTACCCAAGTCAGACCGGGTCTGCCCCACACAAGGGTCATTGATGTGGACACTTGTCATGTTCCTGAAATAGCTATGAGCTGCAAACCTGGGCTGGGGGGGGTCCATCGTGAGGGCTGTGGCTGCAGGAGTCCCAGGGTTACGTGACAATCCGAGCCTTCCTTTTAAGAACAATGACACCAAAACAGTGAGTTTCCTTCATTCCCAATTATGGTGGGGGAAACCTGGCAACTTTTCTAAGTCTGCAAAGGAAATGTAATTAGAGAGGCGGTGAAAAGATGTGACAAAACCCCAAAATCCCACGACATGTGATCCTGGGATCACACCCTGCCTGACTCCCATGCCTGTGTAGCACGTCCCACCTCTCTTACATGTCCAGTTCACAGCATCCCTCTCAGCTGGTGCCATTCTGGCCAGCATCCCAATGCTGTGCCCTGGGGAAAGGACTTGCAGAGATGGAGGAAAACCCAGGATGAGCCATCGAGTGCTCTGCTGACACAGCACAAAGTGGAAGCACTGCACTTGGCCAAGTTCAAGGTCGAGGGCTGTAAATTCCTTGTTATTTTTAACTCCAGGATAGTAGCTGGCTGAAAACAAGAGGAAGAACAGCTGGGATCCAGAGAGGGAGGGGAGGTACAGGGAAGGTGGATGCTTTTGCCTGCTGAAATAAGGGCAAACAGTTAAGGAAGAAGCAGGAGGGGTGAGGGAAAACTGGTGCTGCATGGTGGGAGCCCTTGGGATGAGCAGGGTCCTTGTCTGTGCCCCAGCAGTCGCAGACCTGCAGCTGGACATGTCCCGGTGGCTGAGGGGACCTGTGAGGACACGTGAGGTGCTGCTGCAGCCTGGGGCCGTGGGTGGATCGGGCGCACAGGGTGAGCTGGGCTGTGGTGTGTGCTCGCACACACGAGTGCAGCCAGTGTTTTTTTTCCCCAAGGGCCGCACTATAGAACAGCAGCACGTGGCTGATATTGGGAAAGAGCCTTTTCATCCTTGGTGCAGTGTCTGAAGCAGGTTTAGTATCCCAGCTCCCTCCTCCTGCCCTGCCCGGCCAAGGGTAGGCCAGGGGTGCAGTGCTTGGGGCTGGAGCTTCACCTCCAGCCACAGCAAAGCCATGGTGCCCACAGCACAGTGTTCCCTGGCCCAGCTCTTGGCATGTGGCTCCATCAGATGGGCACTTCCAAAGTAGCCCACACATTGTGTCACATCACCCCAGCAACGGGATGTATACAGCAAGGGGACAACGCAGAGACCACACGCCTGCAGCTCTGCGCGTCCCCCACTCCGCACAGGGCAACAGTGTGGCTGCCAGGAGAAAGCAGTGATGTTCCTGGGGTGTGAAATGTTTAAATGCTGGGTTTTGAGAAGAAAAAAACAGTCAGGGAATAACAGAAGAGAGAACAGCCTTGCAGCGACTGCTGCGCGGGGCTGAGCTGTGCACAGGAGCGTGCTTGCACAAACACCCACACCCAGCCTCCTGCTGGCACTCAGATCCTGTGGGATCCAGCTACGTGCACAGCGCATGTGTGCACACATGTGTGTGCGCACACTCTCACAGGGGTGTGTGATCCCTGGGGTCTGGCTACAGGCAGCACACGTGTGTGGGCTCAGGTGTCCAGACCCAGCCTTGTGCCCACTGTGGTCCCACGCGGCCCCAGACCCACAGGGCTCTGCCTTGGGTGGACACCGTGTGCTGGGGCCAGTGATGGTGTTCCAGGGAAACCTTCGGATCCTTGTCCTTGAGCCCAGCCAGAACAAACTGGGCAATTAAAGGGGATTTCCTTGCTCACAGCCTCTTCTGCTAGCACAGACCTGTCCCTTGGCCTCCTCCCAAGCCTGCCCTCCTGTCATGCCTCGTGCCCCAGCTCTCCCTTGCCGTCATCTCTGACTGCATCTGCTCCAACTTTCTGGCTTCTCCACATACCCCACAGAGACACTGGGAACAATCCCAGCCCTGTGATGCTGCTGGGATGGGTTGTTATGCACTTCCTGACTCAGGGCAAATCCTCCCTTGGGAAAATCAAAGTCTGACTTCAAAGACACCCAGGGCTGGCACGCTCTGGGCTCCTCAGGAAAGTCTCTCTCAGCAGCTGGGGTCTGAGACAACCACCACCACCCATGGATCCTGTCACGCCTCAGCTCTGGGCTGATGGAACTTTTCTGGGTTGGGGGGCACAGTCCTGCCAGCCCCCATATGCCCAGGAAGCCCAAGAGATCAAAGGCTCACCTTGCCTTTCCTACCTGTCTTCAGTTTGGTGGGAGACACCCAACTGCCAGAGCATCACCTCTCCTGAGGTCTGCATCTCTGAGCAGCACAGATGTTGCACTCCGCTGTGGGGACACGGGCAGAAGGCACTGCCCCATGGTGCTGTGAGGACACAGGGGACACACCACTATGGGGACACAGGCACTGCCAGAAGAGCACCTCTCCCTGCCTGGCAGTGCCAGGCTAGGCAGCTCCGGCAGGTGGATGGATGCACGTGAGGAGATACTTCATGCTCCTGTCAAACCCTGTGCAAACAAAGCAGCATGATCCAAGGAGCGAGGGACAGCCCCCACGTGGGGACAGAGCCACTGTGCTGGCACACAAAGGCCCCTTCACTGCCCTGGAGAGACAAGTAGTGTGTGCAGTGGCCTTGAATCTGGGACAGGGACAATCGTGGTGCGAGCCCTCCTCAGACAGAAAGGCCTTTGTGAGCCACGAGCATCCCCAGCTCTGCAGCCACCACGGGTCCCTGAGCCATGGTGCTGGGCTCCCCTGGAGCCAGGTCATGACAGGGCCACCCCAGACACAGTCTGTGTGATGGCTCAGTGTGTGGGAAGTGCTAGGAGGCTGGATGGCACCCAGGCAGCCAGGGAGCCAGGAGCTGTCTGCTTTCCGCAGTTCTGCTGGATCACCAAATCCCTGCTCCATCCCAAAAGCCCTCCTCTTCCCTGTCTCCTGTCTCCTGTTGGTGTGACTCATGTCTTGTGGTCTCTCTGTGCATCGGAAGGGCCTGGGCACCCCACAGCCAGCCCGGCGCCTCTGAGCGCTGCGTGCGAGCGGGAGAGGCAGCACCCACTGAGTCACACCGGCAGCACCCGCTTCCCACCCCACGGCACACTCAGACCTGCTGGGCTCCCCACAGTGTTGACCCCTGGCACAGAGCACCCCAGGGACCCACTGCCACTGGGAGATGGCATATGGGGTTTCTCCAGGGGGCCACCCACCCAGCATTGCCCCTCCACAGTCAGTCATGTTGGAGCTGGACAAGCAGTGAGCAGGAGACGGTGGCTTGCTTTTGCTGTGCATCCAGACTCAGGGTGCAGAGGACTAGTGTAACAATCCATCTCTCTGGAGACAGGATTTGGAGAAGACCACAGTGCTCCCCTAAACTCAAGCAAACACAAGCGGATGCTGCCAGACCATGGCCTGGGGAAAGACAAGTTCTCTCCATGGCCATTCTGAGCAGGTTTGGGCAGCAGCCTCGCCAGACCCCAGTGAACTCTGCAACTGGCACACGGCATGCTAGCTCCCAGAGACAGCCTGTCCTCACCACCACCACATCCCAGCTGGCTCCTTCCAACAAGAGGGTGACATCAGAGCACGGCCATGGCTTGGGGTGACCATCTTTGCACACTGACGCTGCCAGACTGGACTGGGACGCACGGTCGGGGGCTGCTGCACCCCCTATTCCTCGATCCGCCCTGTGTGCCTCTCAGTTCCCTCAGCCAAGTGACACTGGTCCCTCTGTGAGGACTCACGCTGGGGCCCAGTGTGTGCCAGGAGGAGGCCGAGACAGAAGGGAAACCAGACACAGAAAGGCTTAAGCCTTTTCCAAAGAGGCTTGTTGTTTCTCTTTCGGGTTGTGGTGAGCTGCTGGAGCTATCACATGGGCAGGCCATTTGAGCTCTGTGGCAGAGCCAGGACTTGCAGTGGGGACAGGTGACATCACAGGAACCTCTTTGGAAAGTGCACCCCAACGCCAGCCTTAGCAGGGTGAATGTGGACACTGGTAGCACCCAAGCAGGGGCTGTCCTGGGAAAAGTGATCCAGAGTCCACGGGAAGGGGGTGGGAGGTGTGCCAGCGTCGCAATGCCCAATCAGCCAGCCCAGGTCTCAGTGCAGGGCCCAGCCATGGCTTCCCAGCCCCTCCTGGTGCCCTGCTGCACCAACAGGAGTGTTTCCTGGTCTTTTATTCCCTAAGGAAGGACTGCAGGTCTCGGGCACCTGGAAGACCCAAGCCTGGAAGCTGTGCTGTGCTCAGAGGGCAATGCAGGGAGGACATGCTCTGCTGCCAACAGCCGGTGTGCCTCACCCCTTGTTTTCAACTTTATGTAAGCAGGGAACCCAAGCCTGCTCCAGGACATGGTGAAATTGGATCCATACGGAAACAATTAGAAAGGGGAGGGATAAGGAAGAAACTTCGCTTTGTTGGCACAACTCTCTGCCCAAGGAAGAAAACAGAGCCCATGAGCCAGCCCACATGTATTTGTGCTGGGGGAAAACAACCCATGAGTGAAGGAGAGGCACATAGCTGGGGCTTGCTCCAAGCAGGCTGGGGTTGCGGAGCAGCTCACCCCACACCCAGCCCCTCTGGGACCAGCTTTGGCTGAGGGTGAAAGGGGCAGATCCTTGAGGACAGGGAAGCTCTTGAGGAACAGAATCATAGAATATCCCAAGTTGGAAGGGCCTCACAAAGATCATCAAAGTCCAGCTCCTCCAACAAGAAGGAGATGGTGTCTGACCAGGGAAGCTCTTCTCACTTGGAGACAACCCACCCTCAAGCAAAGGACAAGGCAGTCACACAGGGACTGTAAAACACTTGCTGGGATCCCCTTTGCCAAGATCGCTACAGGTCCCCAGCCCCAGTGCTGTGCTGCTCACACGAACAGGAGGTCACCTCTGACCTGGGCACCCCTCCTCTCCACAGGACAGGGAGAGGACAAATGTTTTTCTGCCTCTCCGGGTTACAAGCCCAGCCTGCACCCTGATGCGCCCTGGAGGCTCAGCAAAGGCTGAGAGGGCTCCACTGCTCCTCTGGGATGTTTTGTATCTGCAGGGCTTGTTGACAGGGAACACTCGCCACCACAGCTGCTTGGGAAAGACACCCTGTGGGCACGGGGTGTTCCAGGATGAAAGCAGTTTTATCCCCCAGACTGTGAGTCAGCTTGGAATGTAGAGTCTGGAGCATCTTCAAGGGTGATTCCAGGATTGCACCACTGCAGTAGGAAAGTTTCACCCTCTGCCTGTGCTCGTGGAGAAGTCCTTGGTCAGCCAGTGTGGGTAGGTGTCCACCTGGACAGGTGAACTAGTGCTTCTGCTGCAGGGTGATGCCTCTGCCTGCACCACAGTACCCGTAGAGCCACACCAGCTCCCTTGGTGGCTTCAGCATCCTCCCTTACTCAAACCTTACCCTCCAGCCACAGATCCTGCACAGCTCTGGGCCAAACCCCATACCTGCTCCCGCTGTCTCCAGGGCAATTGAGAAGAACAACCTGTTCTCAAGGTACCCATGGGATGTAGCCATACTTCCCAGCTCCTCTGCCAGTGTCTTGAGAAAGAACAAGACAGCAGCAGCTGCTCCCTCAACCCTTTTTGGCACAGGGCCCCCATGAGACAAACAGGAGCATAGCTGGGCGCAGGGTGCTGGCCGTGCCTCACCCCAGTCAAACCTGGGAGCCTGATGCAAGCACACGGGGAACTTGCTCTGCTGGCAACTTCCATTGTGTCTTTCATCAGCCAGACATCTGTTCCAGGTTTGTGTCTTTCATCAGCAAAGGCCTTCAGAGCAGGAATCCTGGGAGGTGAATACCTGGAATGTCTTGGGAACAGGTAATCCCAGGTTTGTCTTTCCCTGCAGGAGAGGAGGAGCAGGGCAGGTGAGACAGGGCTGCAGGTGCTGGTTGGTTTCCTGGACTGCTCAGCAGGAGCATGGGCTGCTCTCCCCCTAGCAGCACGGCCACCACGCTGGGCAGGGGTTTCTTCCTTGCAAGAGGACGTGGTCTCTGCTAAACCACTGGAGTGCGAGCGGGAGAGGCAGCACCCACTGGATGCGTCCCTGCTGTCACTGTTTGATATCTGTGATGAAGCCCCAGTCTGCTGTCCCTGGCTGAAGGCTGCTCTCAGACAGTGCTCAGCAAGGTGGGAGATGGCATGGGGACAGTGGGAGCTGAGACCTGCCAGCCCTCCAGGGAGGCATCCAGTAGCTCCTGTACAGTGTGCTGGGCTGGGGCTGAGACCCCCAGGAGATACGAATGGCTCAAGCCAGCACGGGGGTCAGGAATCTACAACCACAGGGCAGAGGATGTGGCTCAAGAGTGGTCAGAGCCAGCCCAAAGAACTCCAGTCTGTGGCATGGAGCTCATTCTCCATGGGAGGAAGTATGCCCATGCCTGACCCAGCTTGCCTCCTTGTGACAAGCCACCACTGACGCTGGAGCCACTGCCTGACACCTCCCACCCTGTGCCTGCCAACACTGAGCTCTTCGGGAGCTGACAGCCTGCTCCAAAGTGCTCTAAAATACCCCAAAACACCTCCCTCAGGTTGGCATCCTTTGGGCTTCTCAGGGTGACCAGCAAGATCTGCCAGGCAGACTAGCTGGGCCACTAGGACCTCTTCAGTGACCAATTCCACTTGTTCAGGTGGCTTTTTCCATTCTCTACCCAGCTCCCTGTGAAGTGTGGATTGGTTTGGGGTTGGAAATTATGGATTCCTTCTTTACTTCCAAATGTGAACATTGTTTTCTCTTGCATGTCTTTTGTTTTTGTTGTGTTAGACATGGAAAGTTCCCAGCATTTGTCAGCCTTGGAGGCCAGGCAGGGAAGAGAAAGCAAACACTGCTCAGCTGAGAACAAGGAGGCTGGAGGGGCTGGAAATTTTAAGCACAAATTAACCCCAAGCACCTTCCCCACCGTTCAGCCAGGCCTGGGCTGAGCCTTTCGCAATGGCCACATGTCTTTGTGCCGTGCCTGAGTTCCTCATTTCCTGCTCACCATTTCCAATTAGCTCCAGAAATCATGGCCCAAACTGGAGCTACCTCAGCCTGGCCTGGACGATGTAACCCACATGTGGGAGCAGCTGAGGTGTGCCTCAGATGGGCACAGCCACCTCCAACCCAGGACACAGGGGTTGTTTCAGGGGACAAACTCACTCTGGTCTTTCCCTCTCTGTCCTGTCTGACCACTGCACCAGCGCTTTGCCAAGATGAGGACCAGTCAAAACTCTCTCTTGCCCTTCCCAGTCCCCACAGGAATTCCCAGCCTTGCCATGACCCTTTCCTGCTGCTTTTCTTCTCCTCCCACCCATGCTGAACGTGTGCTGGTGTGCTCAGGGGAAACATCTGCCAGCACCCAGAGACGTGGGGCACTCATATGGGCATTGGTGCCTTCTGAGGGCATCATGGAGTGCCTGTGGCCCAAACTTTATGAAGACCTAGGTCCAGTAAAACTCTCAGGTGTCCATTTTGCCCATTGGAACACTGAGCATCCCAGATCCCCTTCGCACAAGGAAGAGCAGTAACCCTATGACAGAAATCTCCCTGAGGAGCTGTGAGGGGCAGCAGCAGAGCTGGGTGCCAGCCCCGGGAGCTCTGCAGAGCTGTGGCAGCCGGCAGCCGGGCGCACCGCTCACCACCTCAGATAATTATAGCTCTGCTGTTTATATACCCTCAGCCCACGGCCGCAGGAAGGAAGGCTGGAGGACGCACTCCACGTAACAGGGCTCCCCACCCCTTCCCCGCTCCACCTCCCACCTGCACCCCCGCGTGTGAACTAGGCACATGTGACAAGACACCACGGCCCAGCCTTGTTTGTCAGAGCTGGTCACAACCCACAGCTTCCCCTTTCTGACACCCGTGGAACTCTGATCTGAGCTCTCCAGGCACTTCTTCCCCCCTTTGCACCACTTGAAATCACCTCCTGCACCCCTCAATCTGGCAGCCTCTTGATCCCACAGCTTGTCTGGGGGCATGGAAGCTTGTTCCTGACCCCATGCATGGCTTAACCACGTGGGTCCTGCAGCCTGCACTCACCTCCAGAGCTGTGGTGGGTCAGTGCTCTCCTCTTCACCCGTGTTGGCCATGGCATCTCTGCCAGTCATACCTCCCTGCCCTTGCATCCCAGCACATGGCATCTGCATGGCAACCCCGTGCTGCTTGCCAGGGGCCTAACAGGACCGAGCAGAATGCAAGGGAACTCCCAGGCTGTGGGGTTGTCCACCTCTGCAGGGACCAGTGACCAGCAGCCGTCACTGGAGTGGGATCCCAGGAAGGTGCCCTGTGTTGGGTGGCATCTGTGGTGGCACTGGAAGGGGGTGCACGGCCATAGGGGGAATGGAGAAGGGGACCCCCTTGCCCACCCAGCAGAGAAGCAATGACCCGGCACGGCTGGGCTGCAAGACTGGGAACGGGACTGGCTGTGCCCCACACGGATGGGCCAGGACAGCCAGCTGTGGCTGAGCCAGCACTTTTGTGTTTATTTGGGCTGTTAGATAACTTCAAAAGCAGAAGCTGGAAGGGCTGGCGGCTGAACAGTTTGTTCTTTCCGACTTCCACACGCTGCTGCCTCAAACCTCAACGCAGCGCAGGGCTTAAACCACAGCCCTGGTGTGCTGCTCAGAGCCGCCCCGTCCCCTCATCCTCACGCCAGGGACGAGCTCTGCCTCTCCCGACTGCCAGAGAAGGGACCAGAGCAGAGGGAACTCTCCGTGGTAGGGGTCTCATCCCTAGACCTCAGGCTTGGCACCGGGGCGAGGGGCTGCTGCCACCTCCTGGCCACGGTCCGGGCTCAGCGGTGCTGCCCGGGCACCCTCGGGGCAGGAGAAGGTGCCTCCGGGCTGCACCGCGCACCGAGCGCCGAGGGGAAGGAGCGAGGGTCAGGCACCGCCGCGCCGCCCGGCACAGCCCGTCCCCGCCCGACGCCTATCTCTGTGAACTGGGGCAGGGAGCGGCGGAGGGCAAGGCCACGGAGATCCCCGTTCCAGGGAGTGTGCTGCACGGCTTTGACAAAGGGCAGCGATGGGAATTGGGTCCGGGTTATCTTTGGGCACCCGAGCCTCTCCGGGGACAGGCAGCCTCACCTCCCCAAGGAGGAGGGAAGCTGCTGGGGCTGCAGCACTGAGGTGCCACCTGCTTGGGGAGCACAAGGGTCCACACAGCCCCTGAGCCCAAGAGGGTGCCAGTCCCTGGCACGGTGCTGTGCCTCAGTTTCCCAGCAACCAGGAGGTGAGGGCATGAGACATGTAGCTCTGTGGAGAACAAGCAATGCTGAGAACCCCTCCAAGGCTGCCCCGCTCCTCTGCCCCTGGGAGTGGGAGCACTGGGAACAGAGCTGCCTGGCCATGCAGACTGGGCTCCCAAGTCTGAGCCAGGGCCAGAATCCACAGCTCCCACATTCCCTCAAGTGGCACAAAGTCCGTCCCACAAAGGGGGACACCCCTACTTGATCAAAGGGAAGGCCATTTTGCCCCAGCTGGTCCCAACATCCCTCACTGGGCTGCATCACACTTCTCTTCAGCTGTTGGAGCAACCCAACCAGCAACACAGAGTCCCAGTTCCCAGCAGCAATTGGGATCTTCCAAGAAACTACAGGGACAAAGGAAAGGTTGGGCTGAGGCCAAATCTCTAGTGCAGGCTTTGCCTCTGTCCAAAGAACTGGGGTGAGAGTCTCATCCTCTGTCTGAGAACCAGGAGCTAAGCACATTACCAAGGAATCTGCTAAGAGCCCTGCTGCAGAGCTGGAACACTGTGGATGAAATCCCCTCAGGCTGGGACCGAGTGACAGGTGAGGATCCGAATGATGTGCTGCAGCCCTGTTGGGAGCTGGCACACGTGAGGCAGGGAAGGAAAGCAGTGCCGTGACTGCTCCAGAGGGAGAGGGAGCCAGAAAAGCCAGGCATGAGAGAGGACAGGCAGGACCAGAGCAGAAGCTAAATGGATGCAGAGAAGAAGATGCTGCAGACTTGTTAAAACTGGTGTTTGCTCAGCTGAGGACACAAGCAGGACTGACCCCGACCTAGAGACTCCCCCAGCTCCATGTGCTTTGGTCACGCTATTGTGTGCCATAGTGGCCAGAGAAGTGCAGGAGGCTGGGGATGTCACAGCGTGATGGACATCACACCTTGACTCAAGGCACAGTCACTGTGCACAGGGCAGAGCGGTGGGGACAGAGGTCCCAGCACACACAGGCAGGCGAGTGTTCACATGGCAGTGCCCAGCCGCCTCTCGGGCATCCTCTGGCCTGGCCAGAGGCAGCCGTGAGATTCTGGCAAGTGCTCTTCCTCCCTCTGTTGCCCACCGATCTGTGACACCATGGTCCTAAAAACTGCCCCAGGGCTGGCACAACTTGGAGCCACCATGTCCCACAAGGCCGCTCTCCTGCTGCTCACTCACCTCCCCATGGGCAGGGGTTGGAGAGAGCCCCAGGTCTGACAATGGACTGCTCAGACAATGGAGGGAATGGGGATACATCCCAGGCAGGTTTTAGAGCTGAGGGCAGGCTCTGAAGCAGCCAGTGAGGTTTGCCTTCGCCTAGGACAGGGTGTCCTGAGAAACTGCGCACCCGCCACAGCTCTGCACCACGTGCATTGGGGAACAGGCAGGATCAGAGGCTGTACGAGAGCTGTGGGCTCATGTGCTTTCCTGTGGGCTCAGGGCAGACTTGACCTGCCTGAGTCAAGGGAAGGTTCAGGCTTCAGCTCTGGGGACAAACTCAGACTACAGCTCTGCTCCACATCCACGTGGCACACCCTCCATCTGCTCTCACGTGCTCTGGGGCAGCACAGCAAAACTGCCTGATGCCATCTGCTCACTCGTGACTTCCACATGCTCCTCAGAAACCTCTGGCTGGACAAGAGGAACAGGCCACATGCTGAACCAGTGTAAGGCAGAAATGCCAACACAGCCTGTAGGATTTAAAGCAATGAGGTTAGACTCTTACGGAGCCTAGTCCTTCAGCCTCAAGACCCCCTGCTCCCACATATGGGGCTCCTCCAGGACAGCCAAGATGCTCAGTGCTCTGGGCTTTCCTGGCTGCATGAGGGCAGAGCTGCCCATACCACTTCCTCTGGGCTCGGAACCAGCTTCCTGAAGGCAGGACACGGCTGGTGTGGACATCAGCAATAGTAGTACCCCTGAGGGATGTGGCTGCCGTGTACTGAGAAGGAGCAGAGCCCAGGGTGTTTATTCACCTTTTTGTAGCCACACTGCTCCCCTGGAGGAACAGAGCCATGGCATGGAGGTTGAGATAAGTTATTGCTGCTGCAGCTGGGCTCCTCAGACCCACTTCCGCTGCTCCAGGCCTGCAAGTGCATTTGAGGTCAAGCAGAGGAGAGACTCCTGACACTTGAGAGTGCTTGGCTTCACTGCTCTCCACGATGGGGAGGGCCCGTCAAAGCTCTCGGCCATTCTAAACCAGCTGCTCCTGCCCCAGGGAACCAGCCTTGCATGCCACTGGAGGGACAGGATGGGCTGGGCTTGTGCCAGATCCACTTGACCAGAGTCTGTAAATGAGCTGTTATATAACTGTTTTCTGATTGCTTCCAGCACTTTCCAAGTCGGCATCCATAGTCAGCATGCCTGCTTGCTATGAACAGGCTGAAGGAGTTGGTTCTCCCCCGGTTACCGTGAAAAGCTGCCCATTCCTGCAGCTAAACCTGGTAAGGCAGCACTGATGCTCTTGGGTCAGACCCAGGGTACTGTCATGGTGAGAAGGTTATTCCCATTACTGCCACACAAAGAGCCTGTGAGCCATCCCACGGCTGGGACAGGCCCAGGAATGGGGACACTCACAGCCTGGCTCCCCTCACTCTGGTGGTTTCTCCCAGGCCTCCCAACCACATCCCCTCCCCAAGCAGCACCAGGTGTACCCAGTGTATCGGCACTAACCCCATCCTGCTGCCCTCCGCAGGGGAATGGCTCCTGGGGCCGAAGGCAGCTGTCCTGGCAGTGATGGAGAGCGTCCTGCTGGCACTGGGAGGGGTCCCTGCATCCCCACTGTGAGCTCAGCTGGGCTTAGGGCTTGGATGCGGCTCAGGAGCGCAG
This sequence comes from Cephalopterus ornatus, assembly GCA_013396775.1. Classification (NCBI taxonomy): domain Eukaryota; kingdom Metazoa; phylum Chordata; class Aves; order Passeriformes; family Cotingidae; genus Cephalopterus; species Cephalopterus ornatus. The sequence goes on along the minus strand of VZRE01012366.1, from coordinate 174,228 downwards.
TTCCCACGCACTTGGCCCACGCAGGCGGCTGCACATTGCTCCTGCCTGCAGGAGAGCTGGGAATGTGGCTGCCTGGGCTGGCTCCCTGGGAGCGGATGTTATTTTAACTCCCAGTTCCTCTCTCGTTTTTGCCAGGCAGCGACTGGTTCTGCTGTTGGCTGAGTGATAAAAAGACCCTTTTTTTGCTCCCCCTCTGCTATTTCTAGGCTATTTTTAGGCTTTTCTCAGTGGGTCTTTGCTGCAGATACTCAAAGGGCTGGAGCAGGTGTCCTTCTTCATGTGCCCAGAGGAAGAGGACTGATGTGTAGGGCAGGAGGTGCCAGTGAAAAGGGCTTCCCAATCCGGATGGGGAAGCACGTGCCTTGTATCACCCTCTGCCCAGTGCTGCATGCAGAAGCGAGCTCCTCTTCTCCCACACAGCTGTGCTGTGCAAGAGTTAGTCTTCCCTGAGGGAGCCATGATGCCCACGTCTTCCCAACCATGCCATCAGCAGCCTTCACCTCTCCAGAGCTCAGCCAAGGCAGCTCCCCCATGTGGTGCCAGTGGGGGGGTCCCCGTGCTGGTCTGGCTGCAGCCCTGAGCAAGGTGAGGTGCAGAGGCACAGAGAGTCTTCTGCTCAGGGGGAATTGATGGGACACAGCCTGTTCTTAAAGTGCCCAGAGAGTCACACAGAGCTGTGGCAGTGCAGGAACTGCCAGATGGGGGTGGCAGAGCTGAGGTTAGCTGGTGTCACATGCAGGCTTGGGATAGGGACCATCCCTCATGGGACCTTAAGAGGGGGAGCAGACCATGAGGGACATGTTTCCTGCCAGCACTGTGAGTACCAATGGGAGCGACGCAGCCCTGTCCCCAAAACAGAGGACGTGAAATAGCACATCCCAAATCCCTTGTTGTGTCCGTGCTCAGGAGAAGGAAGTGCTCTTTGGGCAGGAAAGAAGAAACAGAGGCAGCGACAGTCCAGTCTGAGGCTGGGGTCCTCTGTTTGCAGTTCCCCACCCTCCTCCTGTAAAGTCTCTTTTGTCTCTGTAGGACAAAAGGACTCTCCACCTGGGGCAGGAGGTGATACTGTGTGTGGCCCCACAGCCCTTTGTCTCCTGCAAAATTGCATAACCCTGAGCTTCACTGCAGCTCCAAGAAGCTCAGAAAGAGCCAGAACCCGCTGGAAGGCAGACGCCCACGCCGGCGCTCAGCCAGCTCGAACCTTCCAGGCTGTTATGCAGCACTGAAGTCCCATGGTCACTTAGCAAGGGCATTGCAGCCTCCTGCACGTCACAGCCCCGAGCAGCCCCGGCCAGCTGCGTCCAGACACGGGGCCGATGTTCGCTGTTTTTCTGCTTTATCAGGATCTTGCTGAGATCGGCGGTGAGTGGGTCATGTTTGTGCAGTGGTTTGTGCAGGCAAGAGGTTATGTAAGTGCTCAGGGTTGCTCTGGAGGCTTGGCTGGCGGTGCCTCCCCCGCGCGTGTGCGCAGCTGCTGGGCCGCGCTTGGGCGCGGTGAGCGGGGACACCGTGCTGCTCTGTGCTCCGTGGAGCTTCCTTGCCATCCCAGCTCGTTATCAAGGTGCACGGTATGTGCACGAGCCGCTGCAATGCCCAGTGATCTTCAGGGCCACATGCCAGGGGGCCGGGGGCCACGGCTGCGCACTCAGGCAGCGCTGTCCGCACGCTCTAGCCCTGCGCTGGCTCCTGACGTGCCGCTGGCTCTGGCCACTGCCAAAACGCCTGCGCCTGCTCCAGTAACCCAGCTCCTGAAGGTCGCTGGCTGGAGGCCGGGCTCGCGTCCCATCTGCCTGCTTTTATTATTGATTGTCCTTATCATCGCTCGAGAGAACAGCATGTCCCAAGCACCCGGGGGCAGGATGCGCCTCGCCGCCGCTGCTGCCGCCTTTTGGCCAAGCTCTGTCTCTCCCCAGTGGAGATGTGCAGGTACCAAGGGCCACGCTGGTGCCCCGCCTCTGCCCACATGCACAAGACACGATGCCAGAAGCTGGGGCCAAGAGGAGACAGCAGTTCTGCTGCCGTGAGCAAACCACAAGTCTGTCTTTCTCTTGACACTATCTATATACAAAGAGTGGGTGTCACACCGTGTCAGACCCCTGCATGTGCCCATTTCCAGGGTGTGCTCCCAGAAGGAGCCTCAGCAAGTGCATCCCATCACCCCACCACTGTCTCAGCTCCCACCATGCCCTGATCCAGCTTGGAGGCTGCAGGGACATGGGAAGGGACAAGGGACCTGATCAGAGTCAGGGCAAGTGGTGCTGCTCCACTGCAGCCTGACTGGGCTGGCACAGCCACCACACACAGCTCAGGGCAGTAGTTGGGTGTGAAATGGTATAAGCAGCCCTGGGCTGTGAGCAGCTCTGCTGCTGCCAACCCAGATGCCAGGGGGATGGAACACAGATGCCAGGAGCACAGGGTGGCAGTAGGGGCATGTTCAAGTTGCAGCAAAAGAGAGTAAGAAAGGGAGGAAAGAGAAACAGAGAGAGGAAAGAAAGGGAGGAAAGAAGGAAGGGAGATAGGGAGGAAGGAAGGAAGAAAGGAAGGAAGGAAGGAAGGAAGGAAGGAAGGAAGGAAAGAAAGCAGAGTCCTCCCAGAGGAATCATCCCCAATATCCTGTCTCCACAGCAGGCCTGTAAACCCCCCCCCATTCTCTCTCCAGATGTTGGCTGATGTTTAGCTCCTTTGCCATTGATGGCACAGAGCACAAGGTCATCTGAAGCCTGCTGAACGCGAGTGCATTGCGCACCTGGTACCTGAAGGCAAGCAGAAATGCCTCCACGGGATATTTTCATGTAACAACAAATTCCCATCACCCCTGGCAACACAGGGAGGATAGCCCCACATGGCTCCAGGGCTCCCTGCTCTCAGGAGCACAGGGTGCCCCAGCCATCCTGGTTAGTGTGCATCTTCACATTGGTGACTTTCCACAGGAAGGTGAGGGGACAGAGGCCTTTGGAAAGGGCCATGTTTCTCCAGAGACCAGCTGCTGATGATTTACCAGCAGTGCCCCAAATAATGGGATTTTCCTGCTGCGCGGGCAGCTGTGGATGCCACACCTGCTTGTGGTTATTGGTAGGAACTCACAGGTTTTCCAAATACCCTTTATACCTCTCCTTCACCAGTACAGTTCTGGACCCTTTTGGGACACTGTGGAAAGACATGTGTGATGCCAGGATTTGAAATGCCCATCTCCTGCAGGTGTTGGGGTTGTGGGGCATGGCATGAGCCAGGCTGCGCTGGGGGACAGGGACACAAGTGGCACTGTGCACAGGTACACTGGCCAGGCCTGCACCACCTGTACTGAGCTTTTCACTCTTCTGTTAGGAGCACAGCTGGATGGCAGGGCAGGCCAAAGGAACTGCAGTGCCAGGACACATTGGTCAAATTAAATTGGGCTTTCGCATGCTAATTACACATTCTCTTCATACCAGAAGCGTGCTGGTCTTTGAGGTATTTCCAACATGCCAGAAGACACAGCCAGGCAGAGCCGACCCAGGCAGCCTGGAGGGTCCTGGCAAGTGTTACCCAGTGCCCCCAGGACACATGCAAAGAGAATCAGAATCACAAGAAGGCGAGTTCTTGGGATGGGGACCAGAGCAACACACAGCTCACCCCAGTTCAGCCCATGTGCTTGGAAAGGGGAAGCTAAGGCGCAGTTCATTGCCAGGACACAAGAACGGCCCTGTGGTGAAATGGAGGTGGTAGTGTCTCTTTGGGGTTGGTAGGACCCCAGCCCAGCCCCACAGGGTGCCACCATGCCCCAGGCAACCTGACTGCCCCTTGCTTTGCCATGTGCCTAAGGACAGCTCTTGCATGGGGAGTTTATTGGGCCAGACAAACCAGTTGGACATCAGCAGGTAAGTCTGCCTTGTTGGGGACAGTCCCCCAGTGGGGTCAGACCCACTTTCCAGAGAGGAGTGGAAAATTCCTCTCACTGTTCAGGCACTCCCTGCAGCCCGGGCACATCAGCTGTTGTCCCGCAGGACTTGGCATGCCCCGGAGTGTTTATCAACATCATTTCGCAACAGCCATGGCACACAGCCTGGCAGGGGCACGCAAGCTGCTTGGGCAACTTGCTCTGCTGAAAGCCCATGATCTTGGGAAACACTCCTGCAGCCTGTCCCAGGGAGGGAGCCAGGCTGGGAGTCCGGTGTGGGTCCATATCATCGGAGTGGCCCATAAGCATGTGAGTAGTCATCAGCTCCTCATGGCCCATCAACATTTTCTTCTCCTTTCCTTGTGATTTCAAGGATAGAACTCTGAGCTTTGCTCTTGCCTCTCTCTCAGTCCTGCAGACCACTTTCCTTGGTCTCTTCTGACAGGATTGCAAATTACCTCAACAGGCTGGTGCCCACTTGCCCAGGGCATGCTGCTCTGTTCTCACATGGGACATGGCTTGGGGAGGGGTCTGAAGGGGTCTGGAGGTATCAGCAGGAGCAACAGCACAACTATGATGACAATACATCTGGCTGAGGGCTGCCCTGCAGGCATAGACCAGCAGCTGCACAGTGCCTGAGAGATGACACAGCAGGGCCAGCCTGTCCCCAGTAAACTCCAGATGTGCACAACTGGCAGACACAGTCCCCTCGGGCAAGGAAGGAAGCAGGGACATCCCAGACAACACTGGCTGGACAGGACAGGGGACGTGGAGCTGCAATCAGGCCACCCCCGGGAGCCGGTGTAAGCCCTGCAGTTGCTCCGGCCAGGGCTGGTAATGCTCATTAGACCCCATGGTGCTGTACATGGCCATGATCAGCAGGTGCAGCAGGAGGGTGTCAAGAAGGCAATGTGTCATGGTGTTCTGCACTTCTGGAGGCACCACGGAGCACAGGAAATTTTGCAACTGATCCTGAATTCTCAAGATGCACCCCAAAGCTCTGCTCAAGTGGGAAATGGGTGGTGGGTTCATGGGGTGGGTGTCACAACCCCCACGGTAAGGAAGCAAAGCATGACTGCCCCCAGCCTGTAAAAAGGGCCAGGAGCTCCCCTTGGCACCAAGGGGCTACAGGGCTCAGCCTTCACCAGCAGCCAAGGCCCCTTGCAATGGAGCTGGGGTGCAGAGACTGAGCGGGGTGTCCCAGGAGTGGGGTCCATCCCAGGGAAGCCATGCAGCTTCTGAAGCATCGCACAGACCCTGCCCCAATTCCAGCGCAGCTGGGGCGGCAGCAGCGAGCAGGCTTCGAGCAGCCGCCAAGATGTTTGCTGGAGCAGAGGCACGCATAAACATTTTGTTTAATCAAGGACTCCGAGTGAACACAGTGTACCCTGGCTCGGTGCGGAGGGAACAGCTGCGGCCCTGCGGGGCAGGGGCCAGGGACATCGAGCGGCGGTGGCAGAGCGACCTCCCGTGGCACGGTCCCGACGGCGGGCGGCAGCAGGAGAGAGGAGTCCCGAAACATCCGCCTTCCCTGACTCCCCACCCTGCTCTGTCCCGCGGCTGCCAGCGGGTCTGGCTACACCCAGGACAGTCCCTCTGGCTGCCGTGCAGTGCAAGGCTTGGTTTGGCACAGCCCTGCTGCAGCCGCGCAGGGATGGAGGGAGAGCTGGGCGAGCTCTGAGCTGCCCTGCCAGTGGGTCTGCGGGGGTGACCCCATGGCAGTGTTGTACTCGGCCGTGCCAGTGCTGTGTTCCCAGACAGGCAGCATGGGATCCCCCTCGGGCCCTCCTGCCCCTCCAGGAGTGGGGTGTTCAGGCTGGGTAGCTCCTGTGTTCTGCCAGGCCCGTGACCGCAGCGAGAGCTGGGCGAGGTCAGAGCCCTTTCTCTGCAAGCCGCGGGTGTGCAGCACGGGCACCCAACCAGCAGCTGCCCAACGCTGCCGGGTCCTGGGCCAGCGGGCAAGAAGACAGCTGAGGGAAACACGGACTACAGCATCCCTCTGTGGTGGATCTGGATAAGGGCAGGCTTGGAAGAACTACCGTCAAATTCAGGGCGGTTTTTTCGTTTGTTTATTTTTTTTTTCCTGGGAACAGCTGGGAATTAAGCATCTGAATTGCTGTGTTTAAACCTGAACCTTTAAACATTCCTTCCCCCTCTCCCCATCCCGTCACTGTGCTGCACAAACCCCAGGTTTCTTCTGAAGCTTTATTTTAAGGAGAAGTTTTAAAGGACTCCTTTCACTAAGAATTGTGCTGTCAGGCTCTTTTTCTTCTTTTAATTTCACAAAAGCTGTGTCTTGTCCACTGGGGACAAGATCCAAGAGAGCTTTGGAGAGCACTGTGAAGGCAGCCAGACTGTGGTATCACCTCTTCTTCCCACCAGCCTCATGCTCTGCTGCCAAGCCGTTCCATGGCTTCTTGGGTGATTAGTGGTTATAACACGCATCCACACAGTCGGCAAAACCACTCCAGCTTTCTGTGTGTCCTTGCTAACTGCTTCTGGTTTCTTGAGCCTTCGGTAATGATGAAATGACTGGGGATAATTCCCTGAGTGTGAGACCTGGGATCGTGTTTTTCTTTTAAGCAGCTGGTGTCCCTTAGGACAAGGCAGTGGGACAGGTCTGGATGGGTGAGCTTCACTCTGTATTTTGAGCCCCCATGCTCTTGGCAATCAATTTGGAATTAGCTGGCTTCTTAGCCAGGCTGGGGTTTGCTTTGTCAGCTGGTAACTGAAAAGCAGTCCCAATCACTTCAAACTTAGGCTTCCAGACCTTCTTGCTTTATTTTTAGAGCACCTTCTAGCCCACTTTTTTCCATTTTTCATGGAAACAAAGATTTACTGGGCTACCATGAGCCCAGGAAGCTTATCAGCTTGACCTAATGAGGAGCAGCCTGAGCTGCTACCTTGGGCAGCACCGGTGTGCAGTGGGAGGAGCTGGGACAAGGGGTGATCACAGATCAGCGACCCGGTCAGCTGATCCGGTGTGAATTTCAAAGCCCTGTTCTTTAAACCCTGAAAGACAAAGATTAAGGGAGACACTTTCCTCGGCAAATAAACGCCAGAGCTTAGGGAAGGTCTCTGCAGAGCAGCAAGGAAGCAGAGACCCAGGACAGAAGTGGCTTAGTTCATACCCCTCTCTGCCAACGTTTGGGAAGGACATGGTGGGGCAAAAACCAGCAAATCCACAGAGAAACTGAGAAAAAAACTGACAAAAGCAGTGCTGGGACTACATTTAGGAGGGTTGTCCTCTCCCTGTCTCCATTGAGTGGAGTTTTACCATTCTAGCTCTGGAAGAAGCCTGCAGGACACCTGACTTACCCCTGAGCTCCGAGGGAGCCTTGCCATCCCCAGCTGTGGGCCTGGCAAAGCTGAAGATGTAACCACCAACACTGCCAGAGATCTGGCAAGCCCCGACCTACAGCAGCTCCTCAGCAGGCGACTCTGGGGCTCTGCGAGCTGCGATTGCAGAGACGCAGGTGTGAGGAAAGGTTTGGGCCCACGCACAATCGCGTTGTAACCCGAGGGGGTGTGGGTGATTAGATATCACGGGGGGAAAGGCAAAGGCTACCAAAGGGCCTGGGTAAGGTCACAGGCATTCCAGCAGCGTCGGATCAGTGGAAAAGGGGCTGTTAACCCACCTGTGCACCACCAGCCATCAAGCACAGCACTGCTGGGATGTGCCTGCGGGCTGGCTGGTGTCTGTGGTCAGGGACAACCTGCCAAGGGAAAGGAAGACACTGGGGGATTAAAATCAGCAGAGGACAAGAGTTTCCCTTGTCCTTGAGAGAGCAGAGGACACCCCAACCTTTCACAGCTGAGAGCCCCTCAGGCTGGTGACCTGGTGAGGGAACCCAGGCAGACAGAGCTGCTGTCCGTGCTTTCTCAGGACACAGGAAACTAACCCCAAGGACAGCGGCTTTTTCCCTTCCCTTCTCTCCTCTCCTCCATTTGCATCAGGCAAGGAGAAAAGTTCTCTGATAAGAGTTTGTGAAAATAGAACTACTATCAAGATGACTTCCATGTAAGCTTAGGTTTTAGGGGACAGAGGTCGGTCGATGCCCTCCTAGGGTGTGTGAGCTGCAGATTGTCCCATAAATGCTGTGTTGATTTTGTGGTTGTAAAAGATTTCCACAAGAAAATTGCTGTGTTTAAACCTGAACCTTGCACGGATAATTCAATCGCCAACTATGCGGAAGGGAAGAGATGCAGTAAGGCCCACTCAGATGCTGCTTAAATCCTTGCTTTAAAAGACACGATTCCCGCCTACCCCTCAGCATTACCAATTCTTGTAACTTTTGTCCTGAGGTTTGAGTATTATCCAACACTCTTCCAGATTCCGCAATGAAGCACCTGAAAACCTCAGTGCACGTCTGACAAAGAGTGTGATAATGATCGCCTTTCATGAGGGGAAAGCTAGAGAATGAGGCTCGGTGTTTAAAATGCAAAAGAACGTTGTAAGTAGCTGTCAACCTTAAACTAACCGGTGCTAAAGTCCCATAAGTCGGTAACAACCCACAATTTATGTGCACAGCCTGACCCTGAGGACAGGATTTTGGATGTGGACAGGCAACCTCCGCAGGAAAGGGAAGTGTCTCCTCCACAGAGCGGCACGCAGCCCAAGGGCACTGCGGGTGCACCCAGCGCCGCTGGGCTCGGCCCCAGTGCTCCAGGGATCTGCCCGGTGGTGCCGGGATCGGCCCCAGAACCTCGGGGATGCAGCCAGAGGTGCCGGGCTCAGCAGCCCGCAGGCTGCCGCCGCACCTGCCCAGGTGAGGCCGCCGCCGCAGCCCCCTCCCGGGGCGGGTTTCGCTGTCCCCGCGCACTCCGCGCGTCGGGAGCGCCGCTCCGGTGCGAGCTGCGCCAGCACAGCTCGGGTTAACTGGTGGTTCCGACACGCATCCAACACACTCGGCTAAACCGCTCCAGCTTTCCGTGCGTCCTCGCTAAGCCCTTGCGGGCTTTTCTTAAGCCTTTGGTAATAACGAAACCGTTGGGGGCAATCCCCGGAGCGGAGGGGCGGGACGGCCCGGGACGGTCAGAGCGGGTGCCCCCCCCCCTCCCCTCCCCTCC